>CAJVRM010000039.1:0-60624 GCA_911693285.1 Hymenoscyphus albidus | reverse complement strand
AAAAATCCAATCTAGGGCTCGCTCATTTGTTGTCCAGCCATTTGTAGTTACAGCAATTACCCAGTCGCGTGGTAATTGGCTGTTTTGGTACCAGGAGGAGAGGTGGTTCTTCCCCGCCAAAATGATATATGGAGGCACTACAAAGCCGTACGACCCAACACCTTGAATTACTGTTGCCCATTCCCGATTTCCTTGCTGTACTATACGAGGCCGAGAAAGCCTTTCGGTACTTGTAACAACCATTTCTGATGTAATTTGGCCCATACAAAACCCAGTCTCGTCAAAGTTATAAATATCCTCCTCCTGAATCCCGCGGGTATTTGTCAATTATTTCGTACGAGGCGAAACCACGCGTTATACGCGTCTGAATTTTCGCATTAGACTCTTTGATAATCAATCCTTCGATTAAAACGCGTCTTAAGTTCAGGTTGTCGTCGTACGAAGTCCGAAGTCCAGTTCTTGCCAACGCGTCCTGCACCCCGCTCCGAGAGGATACGATTCGCCATATCTTCAACACAACGTACTCGTGGGGGAAATGATCGAGAATCTAGATCGAGAATATGTCGTACGATAACTATTTCTTCAATCTCTGTAAGTTTTCGAGATTTAGCGATAGAATCTTGTCGTGATAATATTCCATGAGTTCGATTAAGCAATGTTGTATAAGGTACTTTATAGATCCGCGCAACCTTCTTAACTTTAAAATGTGGGTTCGCACGAAGCGTATTTAACGCAAGAATCATATCAGACTCTGTCCAATGCTTAACCATTTTGTTTGTTAAGAAAAAACGCGCTCTGAATAAGTTTGTGGAGTGCCAAGAAAAAAAATCCATTTCGCTTGGGAATTCAACTCGCTTGTGGACTACGTTAACCTTAAAAGAACTTATACTATAAGACTAGTAGATTATACTACTTCCTTTTTATTAACTTTATCTTAACTACTATAAGCTTACATATATACTTACTATATAAACCGAAAATACTATAGATAAAATAATCGACGCTTTTATAAAAACTATAATAATTACTAAGGCTATACTAGATAATACTATATTTATAAGAACCTAAATTACTATATAAATGAGTATCTAGTTAAGGAATAGGAATAATATAAGAAGAAGTAGTAGTATAGATATAAAAAGTTATATAAAAGTAATTTTAATAAAGTAGATTTAGATAAAATATATTATATATTTATTATAGATTATAAAAGTAATTCTAACTCTAAAACTAAGAGTTCTATCTCTAACTCTAATTTAGATATTAATAAGTTAGAAAAAGGTTATATTAGCTATTATTATACTATAACTTAGAGCTAATTACTTTAGAATTATTAGCTAGTTACCTAGTATAATAATATATCTTATATATACTGGATCGGGTTTTAGGCTAATAATAAGCTATTTATTAGTAGTTAAGACGTAGATAAGGCTAGTATAATTTTAGCTATTACTACTATAAAAGCTTTAATACTAAATAAGTACTAGGGTCTAGAATACTTTTATTGTGACGACACGTACGATGTGTTGCTCAAGGAGCCTCCAAGGTGTAGGTTATGGAATCGTAGAACTGTCTATTCGAAGATTCTAAGCTGAGGAGAAGAGGAGAGCTCGCGAGAGCTTGAGTCTAAATACAATGTGGCTCGCTAAGGAAGCCACGTGATATGAATGGCACGTGACGGTCAGAACCGTCACATTTATAGTATTATAATTAATATAGGTACTATTACTTTTAACTTAGTAGAATAGGATTAATATATAGTATATAAGGCTATTTATACTTCGCTACTATAACTAAGTACTATAAGCGTTAAATTTAGTATTAGCATGTAACGAATACTCAAACTGGCTAACTAAACTTGGCTGGGTGTTCGCTGGTTGGTATGCTATGATAAGAAGAAGACTATCGGGTTGTTCACTTGGAAGTGAACTCGTTACTTGTATCAAAGATGTCAAACTAATATGATAAGATTGATAACTAAGTTGAGCACGAAGCTCCTATCTAAATGGCAGACGTGCCAGTCTTATATAGAACCTTCGTTCTCTGTCTAATCGCTTTAGTCGCTCGCCTCAGTCGCTTCAGTCGACAGGCGACTCAGGCGACTGAAGCGATCATGGTCACGTGGTACTTTAATCCGACGAAATCCATGGATCGCTTAGCTAGCCTAAGGATNAATGGCAGACGTGCCAGTCTTATATAGAACCTTCGTTCTCTGTCTAATCGCTTTAGTCGCTCGCCTCAGTCGCTTCAGTCGACAGGCGACTCAGGCGACTGAAGCGATCATGGTCACGTGGTACTTTAATCCGACGAAATCCATGGATCGCTTAGCTAGCCTAAGGATCCCCTTCTGCTATAAGAGTTATGATAATGCTCGACCTGTCAGGGCGCCGCCTGGTCTTCACTATCTCCCGTGGTAACACGTGATTCGTGACATAGCATATCTATTACTAAGGGTTATATAACGATTAATATACTACTTAGACTAATAGACTTTTATATATTTAAGATCGAACTTCTATTTATTATATATCTTTAAGAGTTAGATTATTATAAGACTACTTTCCTTAATCTTAAGAATATAATTCGACGTATAAATAAATCTTATATAACTATTATTCGATAATTCGGATACCTTTTTATAGTATAAGGATAAGCTTTATATAACTTTATATAGTAATTCCTAACCTTTCTAACTAAGACTAAATTACGTTAACTCTATAAGCGATTTAGTGTAACGAATACTCAAACTGGCTAACTAAACTTGGCTGGGTGTTCGCTGGTTGGTATGCTATGATAAGAAGAAGACTATCGGGTTGTTCACTTGGAAGTGAACTCGTTACTTGTATCAAAGATGTCAAAACTAATATGATAAGATTGATAACTAAGTTGAGCACGAAGCTCCTATCTAATGGCAGACGTGCCAGTCTTATATAGAACCTCCATGTTCCTGTGCTAGCTTGCTAGCCCAGTCGCCCCGTCGCTGCAAGACCGAGCGACCGGTCGCCCTGTCTAGCACAGCTAGTCACGTGATTCAAATGAAACGAAATCCGTGGATCGCTTAGCTAGCCTAAGCATCTTTATTTGCTATAAGAGATATGATAGTGCTTGACCTGTCAGGACGCCGCCTGGTCTTCACTCGTCACATGCTCACACGTGATTCGTGACAACTTAGTACTAAGCACTACTATATAATAGTAGTAGTACTTACAACACCTTTACTCGGTGTGTATAACTAATAGTCTTTATAATACAATACATTTGATACTGAACTATTAGCCTTGTATCATACTTTCCTTACTGTCTTTTCGGCTCTATTGACTTAGAGTCAAACTAACAGGCGTAATAGGTTTAGTATGAAATGTGCCCCCCTTAATTTTAATAAGCGCCGCCAGCCTCTCTTAGCACCTTCAAGAAGCCCCTCTTAAATTCTTTTCATCGCTTAAGACTGATATCTTCGGACCATTAAAGTAGCTCTTTATATGTGGTATGTTAAGCAATAGGTGTGACGGTTATGGTCACGAGGGCTGGATGTCACATGCTCGCTTAGCGAGGCGCTAGCGCGCACGACCTGTATTTAGTTCCCAGCTCTCTGGAGCTCTCCTTCTTTCCTCGTCTTTTGTCCTAAGAATAGAGTGTTAATTGTTCTGAGTTCTACCTGAAGCACGTCTGTCACAATAGGCTCCAACTTGCTTTACTATCTTAATACTAATACATATATTTCTGCCACTGTTTACGGGGTTAAGTTAATAGTGCGCGCAACAGATGCTAATAACAGAGGTTTAATTTGGAAGGTTGTTGTATTTAGGCTATAAAAGGTCTCGTGAATTGTGTTGTAGCGTGCGCTCGGTGTGGTTTATATGCTTGGTATATAGATTGACAGAACATACATTTGACAATAGCAGGGATACTATCCTCACAACTATTTCACCAAAGCGAATTATACTAAATTTAGTAAACAACATACAACTGTTCTAAATTTAAATCTAACTACCCAAAAGTAGCTATCTACTAGAGGACTGCATCGCACTTCCTTCCACACAAAGTGGTCTACGCCAAGCGAGACACCAGATTAACCATACGGTATGTCTTAGCTTCTACAACAAGCGAGGCGCTGAATGAACCATACTTTTAGCGAGAGATTCTCATATAGATATACGCAAAGAAGAAAGAAACACAAGACTTACACCTGAGTCCCTTCCTAGGCACTTGAAATATACTTGTGGTGTCTTACTATTGTCCCAGAGCATATTACACTGCTTGGTGGTCTGGAAATCGCCAGTGGGATCATGCGTACACTATGTATTATTTTTAGAATAATAATTTGTTGTGCTGGGTCTACTTTCTCTTTTGCTCCACTTCCTTACTTGATCCACTTATAGTTCTGCTGCCTAAATGCTTCATGTCTGCCTAAACCTTACACTCTTTATATAAACACCTTAGATAGCTACCTTTTACAATGAAATCAATTCTCCATGACCTTCAGTACCCAATACCCTTTCAACCCAATATAATTGTATAAGTGAAGAGATATGGGACGTACGCAACCAACTTTGCCACCGCATGTTTGGCCCCCGGGAGGATTGAATGTCCCGCTTAGACAACTGTATGGATACGCGATATCATTCTGGCATGTTACTCCTGCAATAAAAACGCCAAGTATGGCGAAGGTGGTGGTTGAGATTTGCATGGTGAGACGATGATATTTCAGTTACGAAGGTAAAAGATTCGAGATATAGATCTATAAAGAGCTGAGGTATTCAAAAGTGTAGAGAGGGCATAACAATCATTTATATGTATTCGCAAACAAACACAATATATTGTACCCAATCATCGCTATCGGTCTCGGACTTCGGTTCGTCGCATGAGAAAAGGCGTGGCAAATCTAAACATAAGTGATTCGCTAGAGTAGACCTAGTAAATAAACCCCTCTTACAGGGGTCCATATTCTACTCCATATAGTGTGGCGCCCTGATAGTTGCAAATATGCTATTGAAAGACGTGGGAGGAGTGGGAGCCGGTAAAACGAAGCTTTTCCAAATTGGTAACAAGCACTCGTATCCGACATTTGTTTCAAGTTTCCGTTGTCTACTGGTAAAGATATTATGCGTGCATTACTGTATCTTCTGGGCACAGTTCACGTGGCCATACTGAGTGGAACCATTACTAACCTCTGAATTATCCTTAAAATCCTCTTTATTACTTACATCATAGCTAATTAGTCTTCAACCTTCCCTTGTATTAGTCTTTGACGGGCTTGGAACAACTACCTACTCACTCAGCAGATAGCCGAATTTGCAAGCGTATACCAAGTACACCTCAATGGCCGGCGTTATACAAAATTAAGTCTAAACTGGGTGCTTGAATACTCTGATTTTCATTCCTGAACTCCTTTGGAATATCTCTCCCATCATCCTTAAAACCAATCCTCCTGTGCACGCACTAACTGGGTATAGTTGAGGCTCGAATGCTAGTAATATAGGTTTGTATGGGATAAACAACGTCCTTGGGCATCTGTTATAGGTTGCACACGTGTAATTTATATATGGGCCTAGTACATGGATTAGCAAAATAATACCAGTGAGGGTGGAAGGACATGACCAGACAGATGAAAATGACCATCAGCTCCTCAAATAACGTTGAGTAAAAGACGTATACCGTCCACTCAGTATCGACTTTCCACGGCACAATTCAGAGCGGGACTTCGTTTAGTCGGCTACGTAATTAAATGGGAGGAGTGGGCTTGTCCATTCATTGAATTATAGCCACATCCATATTTACCTTCCTAATATCCGACATTTTGGCCCGTGGTTGCTGCGGTTGAAAAGACCACAAACTTCTTCCCAGGCGAAATAAACGTAAAATTTCCAGGAACCCTTCTCCCTGTTTCTCGCTTCAGCCACCCTAAAAAAGTTACTTTTCTTTCGCCTAGGACGAAGTATATCAGTTCACGCCAAAGCTACCAATGTCAAACTCGAGACGGCAGTCCAAAACAGCATACCCTAGGACTCATACCCGTGGGAATCAATGTCGCAAGTACCATCACAAGGTCCCCCCTTCATGCCAAACCTTTTTGCAATCCACCGTTACTTCCCTACTTCCCTTTTAACCCATTTACTTATCGTTTAAACGTCCTCCGAGATCTGACGTACCTTCAAAGAAGCTTAGAAGTGTGTAGCAAGCAGCTCTAGGAAACTTTTAGTTTGGGCAAAACTGAAAATGTAGGGTGTGTTGTTTTGGACTACCGGGTCGAGTTCGAACGGTACCGAACATTCAAGTTTAAAATTGGCTAGCTGCATTAGTAGGCCATGTTTAAGATACAAACATAATCATTGTCCCAGGAAAACTACCTAGCATGGCTCATGAGAAAAATGTGTTTTCTATTCCACTGCTAGGTCTCTATGTGAGATCTTACATATTACTTACTAGTCAAAACCATCTCAATACCTATTCTATTCACATCACAACAAAATCTACCAAAAACAAAACAACCCATCACCGTTTTCCAACATACTCAGTTAATTACAGTCCTCAAATTCCCATAGCAACTCCACAGAAACAAAAAAAGGCATAAATACATCGCACCTAACATTCAGGACACCTCTTTACCTATCCTCAATGAGCATTGAGAAACACCGAAAGCTTTTCCGCAAAAGTCCGATCAAGTGGTACAAGTTTCCCTAGGGAGTACGAGAAGAATATGAATCAGTTACCCTATATATCTGCAGATATTTGGGGTTTTATAGTATGCTCATAGCCATGAGACCTAATCATATGTACCTTACTGTCCTGACTCCTTTGCACATCCTGATCCTAAAATGGTGAGGGTCGATACTTGAGAGAAATATCAAATATAAATGAATAGGCAATTACGAAGACTTAACAAGCTGAGATGGCCTAGCAGCTAGAAGGAAAAGTATTTTGCTGCTTAGCGGTTAATCCATGATCATGCATATAATATGATATAAGAAGCACAGGAACATACTGATGGCCCTGAGTCGTGGACGCAGATAGCAGAAGATTTCAGCAGTACCGGTACTTTATATTTTACATATCGCCACTTCCCCTATTCTAATCCTTGTATGATACAAAATGAGAGTAGAAGACAGGACGGTATAAGGATTTATTGAAGGAGCCTCGCCTGAAAACAACCGGGTATCCATTCAAACCTATCTACCTATCCAACTCACCTCTCTAATCTAACTTCCCAGCCCCCTAACCTTCTAGCCTCCTCCGACTCCACTCCACACAAACATCACTAGTCCCCGCATCACAAAAATCATTCATAACCACAACCAAAATCCCATCCACCAACCGTCTCCCCTCCCTCTGAATCCAGGGTAGGGTCTTGGAATCACAAACCGGCTTGGTGCCTAGCAAACAACTCGAACTAGCATTAGTATTCAGCACACTAAACGCCACGACTTCCGGGATATTCGTCGCCGTAGCCTGGCATTGTAAATTCGTAAATGGATGACCATTCTGTTTCTCAGGGGAAAGGGTGTTGAATTCATCGATTATCGAGTCACCGTTGATAGTCGCGTTTCCGGCGTCCGTGTAGGTGGAGAAGGAATCAGAGTTTACGAAGAGGATGAGCCGTTTTTGCTCGGCGCGAAGTTCGGCGGTAGATTTCGTGAGCATATCGTCCAACGTCCCGTGAGCGATGGCGCCGTTGGTGGTGTTGAGCGCGTTCTGGAGGTAGTTGTTCATGTCTTCATCACTGGGATGTGCACATTCGCCTGGTACACCATCCCAGCGAAGTTGGACAACGGCGATCTCATCGGGATGTTGGACTAGAAAATCGACGAGCTCGCGCAGGAATTGGGCGTATGACATTCCGGGGATGGCGGAATGCATGAAATATAGCTCATCGGGGATTCCAGTACAATGTCGGATTTCATTGTGTAAGTAAGCAGGACGGAACTCGAAGTATCGTACGCCGATGCTGAGGATGGTGGGGAGGGTATCTTTTTGAGTAAGAGCCAGACCTTTGACGATGTTGGGGGCAATTGCTTTGGCAGCTTCGCGTGTCATCATGCCCGCGACCTTCGCAAAGATAGGGTTTATTTTTGTCAATACTTCAATCAGCGCATCACTTTGGAGGACCATTTCTGAATTCTGCATGGAATTCATGCCCACATCATGAGCAGCCGGGAGCATGAACTTCGAGAACGGCTTCTCTGCCTGCGGTGACCCAGGAGGCGCAATTTGGCCCATCCAACTCGAATAATTTGGCCCGACGGAGACCCAACATTGATCACTCTTCGGCAACCCGGCACACCCTTGATGGGTTATCGCATCTGGCGCGTCGTAAAAGCCATATGTGACAATCGCTTCTTCCGTCATAACGCTCTGTGTATTTTCCATGGATCGTAGGTTGCCATTCTCCAAATTGCCAGTGATTACATTGATAACAATGCTCTCCTCAGCAATTTGGTTGCCATTATGCGTGACTTGGAAAGAGAATGTGCCGCTGAAGTTGAAAGCTCCGCTGATTTCTTTCTTATCGACTTCGAGGTGGTCTTGTCCGAATTGACGGAGCTGATCTTTGCAGATTGTGGTACCCGGGACCGAGAATTCGATTTGGCAGCCTTCGACGGCGACGTAGAAATAGCAGTCGATTCCTTTGCTAGGCATGGCTGTTTTCTTAATTTGATAGATTCAGTGGAAGAGCGTATTCGTTGCTGGGAATAATAGTGATAGCGGCAAGTAGTGAGAAGGTAGGTGTAGCTGTAGGTATGTGAGATTCGACCGCGGCGAAGTCGTGAAACGAGGGGTGCAAGTTGGTCAAGTCAGGTTGCACAAAAGCAGTTTGTAGGATTCACTAAGACAGAGAGAGTAGAAGAGAGGAGCTGAAAACGAAAAGAAAGAGGTGGCACAGCTCGAAGGGAGAAAAAGGAAATATACTGTAGCAGTCTTTGTATATCAGATATTAGGAAACTTCTCCCTGCCCGCTTGGGCTCTACTTCTGGGGGGCGAACTTAGCTGAGGAAACTGCGCCATGCGGCTGGGCGCTTCGACGCGGGGGTAGTCGTGGTCTCTTCTGCGGACAATACCAATACTATACTGCATGGTGAAAGTTGAACGAGCAAAGCTGGACTTGAAGCTGTTGACAATAAACAGACGAGAAACTCGAGGAAAGTTGAAGTCCCAATGACGTGGACGTGGGCGTGGACGTGCTCCTCTTTTCCCTCCACTGCGACGAACGGCTTTGGTGCAGTGGCCCCTCACTCGTTCCGATGGTCAGACCACTCGGAGTGAACATCGGACCTCCCCCCTCAAGAAGCCCTGCGAGATCTCGCCAAAGCGCCAAACACAACAAAAAACAACAGCCCATCTCAGAAAATTTCTATTCAATTAAGATTAAAAATTACCATCCGTCTCTTCTGCTTAGTTTCCTCGTTTCAACGACTCTCATAACAAATACCACTAATTATCATATACAATCCACATCCCATTTCAATCCATCACAAAAAACATTAAAAATATATCGCGACAACCGAGAATCCTTCCCGACTGCTTTCCCGAGAACTTTTTCCATAAGAATCGAAGAGAAAACATGGTCCCACATCGTGTCGAATGAGTGTGTTGTTTGATAATCCATGTACGATTGCTCCAAAATTTGGGTTAAGAGAAATAGATCCCTCGCCTGCTCGCAAGATTGGAATTTGAATAAGTGAGTGACCGTTTTTATAGGAAATATGCGATGAAGAGACCGAGTGCTGCAAGAGCCGTGGAGGCGGCTTTTGTGACAGCGTGGCCGGTGAACTCGACCGCTGGAGGTGTGGAAGGGGATGTAGGCTTGTTGCCTCCGTTTCCGCCGTTGTTGCCATTTGCCCCATTTTGGCCATTGGCCCCGTTTGCCCCGTTTGCTCCATTGTTGCCGTTGTTTCCATTGCTTCCGTTGTTTCCATTGTTGCCGTTATTGCCATTATTTCCATTATCGCCATTATTTCCGTTGGTACCATTGTTCCCATTTCCGCCTGTGTTGTTTCTGTTCGCTGGGCCAGTGGGAGCAACAGGGCTGTGAGATTTGTTAGAAACTTTCAAGAGGCTAGGATGGATACTGGGTAGCTTACGCTGTAGCAGTGGCAGATCCAGGGGCAGAAGTCAAGATTGTGGAATTGCTGGCCATGGATGGACGCATAGAACTGGAGGAAGTGACAGTTGAGTTGGAAATTGAAGACGAAGCGATACTTGAACTAGCTGTACTCGTGACCATAGAGCTTGACGATGGCATAGCTGACGACGATAGAGCTGAGGAAGAACCGGACGAGGTTGATGATCCACTCTGGGACGAGCTGCCCGAAGAAGAAGAGGGGGTGCCACTTGAAGAGGAGGGAGCACCGCTTGAAGAGGAGAGAGCACCGCTTGAAGAGGAAGAGGGGGCTGATGAGCTGGGGGAACTCGTTGAGCTGATTGGTACTGCAATTCTAGGCATTGGAACCGGAACACAGTTTGCTGAATCAGGGATTGTTGCTATGCTGCCATTCTCTCCATGAACTAAGCAGTTCTTGGAGCATGCAGCATCACCGGCATCCGGGCTTGTCTCGAAGCAAGGAGAAAATTTGATACCGGTTGGGAATTCGTTTTGAAGGATGGCATTGCAGTTCTTCGGCGAAGGCTGACCATTCGTGCAAGTGAAGATAACATTGGTGTTGAGGGACCCTTCGAGACCGCAGAATTGCCCATCAGGCTTGTTACCACAAGAGAATGCCCCGGTCTCCCCAGTGCTACGTGCTTGTCAGTTGATCGTATCATGATGGAGGTAATGTCAGAACTCACTATGTAAGACCTTGAGCACTGACAATGGCAGCCGAAGTTACGAGGATTGTAACAGAGTACTTCATTTTGAGGAAATGTTGGTTTTGACTTCGTGATGACTGAAATTTTGTACGTTCTGGAGCGAGTGTGTTTGTTGTACCAAGAGAGCCAAAAGAGCCAAAATGGAAAGAAAGCGAATGTAGTGCAAAATGCGGGGTTGGAGAGGAGAGATTGATATCAAACGACAGTGGTGTTGTGTTGGAGTGGAACTAGATGAGGTCGAACCTTTCTTGTACTTTTCTCTTCCTTTGTTCTGGTTAGGAATATATTTTGGGAAGGAGCGAGGCAGTGTTTTTATATGTGTGACGAAATTGTATAAAATTCTTGATCTCCATGTTGCCGTTTCCGTAAAGTTCTGTGAGTTGAGGAAGGAACGATTAAGTGGCTGGCACTTTCCTCTGCTTGCGGCTTTGTTTGAATTCAGCCACAGGCCCAAAATGGGTCGTTTGCCGAGCTGTATAGCCCCAAGGTACTCATAACTTTGTTTGAACGTCCAACATACTGCCATGACGAGGAATGCGCGAAAGAAGGAGGCTGAGTTGCGATGTTTTTCTTGAAAGCGGTCAGTTTGTATCGTAGCGACTCGTAAATAGTTGCTGCTCAAACTTCATGATACCCAGGCAGAAATCTATGAGCTGGGTTCTGAGGGTTGGAGATGATCAACTGTAGATATTGGAGTGTTATATTGATGTGGACAATTACATGCAGCATTATGTATCCGGATATGAATATGCTATTTTAGGTAACAATAAAAGATGGTCGATCCTAAAAATCTTTTGGTGTTCCCAAACCTCAAGTGGCTGGAAGCTGGAATGGAAGATGCCGGAAGCCGCCGATTACGGCCCGAGAGTGTGGGGTAACGTAACCGACACTCGATGAGGGGAGAGGATGACTGCTCCAAACTTGCCACAGCTACTCAATTTCACATACACGTCTGCTGCGTATGCAACGATTTGTTTAGCTGGATCAACCTTACTGCGATAAATCCTTACCAGGAAGCAGAGAAACCAACCGAAAAAGTACCATTCAAGATCAGCATATTCTACCGGATATCGGACATCGTCTTCCAATCATTACCATAATGTACGAATCAACAATAAGCTTTACGCTCGATATGATTTGTCCCTGGTCAGTCATTTTCATCCGTCCTTGCCTAAGTCGTCCCTGACATGATGCTTCTAGGACTTATCTAGCTAAGAAGAGGTTCGCATTATTTGAACTTATATACATAATAGAGAAAGCTGATCGTAGAACTCTATTTTTAGACTCGATGAAGGTAAGAGTACCACATTCCTGCCTTTGCGTTCCACACATTCCAGATGATAGAGCGGTGGTTGGGTCACGTGATTTGCTTTACGTCCCCCTTTTCAACTAGTTTTATCCTATCCTGTTGAAAAAGAGATGCTCTGAGTTCTATTCAGGAAGTTTTGGATTTTTCTTCAATGCATTGTTCTCGTTTCCTTACCGAGCCTACTCGGAACAAACGCAACTCATGAGAAGACCATATACAACCTTTGACTAACAACCTCAGCCCTCCGAATCGTCCGCTCCACCGATGCCACTTCAAAAGTAACCTTCAAGATCCACTTCAATCCGTACCAACACTACCCCTCCGCCAGCCAAGAAGGCGAAGACAAATACACCTGGCTCAAAAAATCCCGCTATGGCGACTCGGAGGAAAGATTGCAAATGTACATCACCCTCATGAGCGCCTACGGCGCCTCAGCAGGTATAGACTACAAGTTCACCGGCACGATCGCGAACTTCCTCCATGCCCATCGTGTGATCCAGTATTTTCAAGAGAAGGATGGTCCTGAGGTGGCGGATAAGTTGGTGATGGGGCTTTACAGAAGGTTCTTTGAGGAGGAAAAACATCCGGCGAGTAGGGAGACACTGCTTGAGGCTTGTAAGGAGGCAGGTATTGAGATGGGGGAGGCGGAGAGGGTGGTTGGTGATGAGGAGGTGGGGTTAAGGGAGGTGAGGGCGAGGATTAGGGAGCAGGTGGCGGATGGGGTTGATTCTGTGCCGGTGGTTGTAATTGAGGGGAAGAGGAGGGATCTTACTCTCACAGGTGCGAAGGAAGTTGGTGATTATGTCAAGGCACTTGAGATGATTGTTAAGGAAAGCAACTAAATAGGAGTGCAGACTTTACATCTTTTCTTTGTTGTAGTTCTGTAAGTCCATAGATTGTGGAGGGCCTTATTATATTATGACACAGGAGTATGCCCCTTACTCTGGCCCAGGAACTCTCCTATGTACTGTACCTTCAGTCGGCCTCACGAGTCTGATTAGAAAAGCTCCCGAGTTATGTGCTGCGTACAGACTCAATTACTAGGCTCTGCTTTACCCGTAGTCCAGGAAGATATCCCATAACTAATACTGCGCACATCTATTCGAGGGGTTTGTGGAATAGCCAGGTAGAATCTAAAGCGGTTATAAACAGAATTATTCCATGTTCAAAAACTGGCGCATCAGAAATAGACGAAATCCAAAACAAGCTCCGTCTGCAAGCCAAAGGGAAACAGTATTTGACAGAAACGTACGGTCAAGCAAGAGGCAACCTGTTCGATACTTTTTGAGCGTACCTGAAGTGAAGAGACTCGCCGGAGGCTTTGGGACTTTCATTGTATCTTGATTGGATGTCGTAAGATACTACGGGGACATCAATCGCTTTCGGATACTGTATGTAAGACAAGCGGGCATTACTCTGTACACCCCTGAGTTATAAAAATATTAGTCTAAAGACCTTATACAACTAAATTAATTATACGAATATTTATAATAATTAGTACTTTTTACTCTCTACTAAGCTAGGTAAAATAGGACAATTAATTAAGTTAAACCAGACTTTTGGTATAATAACCTATAATAGCGTGTACAGAGCAATGCCCGCCTCTCTTACTACCGCTACCATAAGTGACTATTGTACCATATAAATATTATCTGGTTGAGGTATCGTTGTGTTATATCCGAAGTTTTCATAACAAATGTTAAAATTTAGTGGAGCAATTACCATGCATTCCACTGAAAGATTCTCTGCAGACTTTCTAAATTTGAATATTTGTTAGGAACCAAGATCGGCGTGAGGGGATGATTCAGACGCATGAACCCGACGAGTACCTAATACGAGGGAAGAAATACAAAGTTCATTTATGTGAATCGCTTAAGTCAGGGGTCTTTGCAACAGGAAGACTTGGATGGCATGTCTAATCGGAAAATCTACAGATTATCAGACTATTTTAATTATCGTACATATGATCCGTAGTAATTTTGTGGTAAATTTATCTTATCATGTATGCTGCAGTGGTAGAGCGGAGTAACAGAGGTTGGCAAGACTACTTTTGGGCCATTTACAAAAGAGCGTTTTACGGGTCCCTAGCAAAAAAGGTTTCTCCTCGTGCTAGCCAAAGGGGTTTCTCAGGAGAAGCTATCGCTTACCGCAATCTCTATGCATGAGAAGAAGGATTTCTAGCCAGTAGGAGCCTCCAATTCACACTGTGCCGCACACCACCCTACCCCACCCCACTCTGCCACCCCAACATGTATGCCACCAGACTCACTACGGTTGTAAGAAATACGACGTTTGGTTGTGTAAAAGAAGGCCTTGTTTCCATATTTTTAATCAAATATAATGCATTTTGGCACCAAAAAAACATGAAGTCATCGTCTTATTGGATCGCTTACCACTCTTGGTCTACGCAGAGGCTTGCGGAGCGTCTGGCAGTAGTTGAAGGGATGAAACCTTAGGATTGTTTGGCTACGCTAATGCTGGAACTCCGAACCCCAGGATTTCTAATGAAGCTCCAAGCTTCCACCGGACTGGGCCGACCCCAAACTGGTTCACAGACTTAGCTGACCAATGCATCCTTTTCTTGCGATGAGCTGCATCTTGATCATTCATAAGCATATATCCATGGCTTGAATCAATTTAATCGCTTATTAAGCTTGGCGGAGTTATGTATCTACACACAGTAGATGAGATTTCAGAATGACACACAGGTTTTATATAAAGCGAACCGAGTACCACCTTGAATGTAGACCACCCAGCAGTTCCAAACATCAAAGGTTTCCCCAAACTAACTCAACTTGACCGAAAAACATCAACTATGACGGCCACAATTGGAATTGCTGGAATCACCTCCAAGTTCGCTCGTCTCCTCACAGTGCGTCTTCTCCAGAATCCTTCCGTTCAGATTCATGGCTACAGTCGCGACCTCAGCAAGCTTCCACTTTCCATCACATCTTCCTCTCGCATCCAACTCATTCAAGGAGATGCGTTCGAAATTTCCAAAATACATTCTTTCGTCAAATCCTGCAATGTAGTGATATGCTGCTACAGAAGCGATTACTATCTGGGAGACGACAATCTCATGCTCGATGGCCAAAAGAATCTAATCGATGCCTGCGAATCCGAAGGAGTGCCAAGATACATTGCAAGCGATTGGACATTCGATTACACAAAAATAGGACTAGGTGAAATCCCACTCAAGGATGCTATGATACTCGTGAAGAGCTATCTTGAAACCAAGGATCATGTCAAAGGTGTTCATATTTTGACCGGCCCTTTTATAGAAGCCATGCTCCATCCAATTTTAGGAATTTGGGACTCGGCTGCTGTAAAGTTTCGATATTGGGGAAATGGGGATGAAGTACTCGAAGGGACGATTTATGAGGATGCGGCCGCCTTTACAGCAGCAATTGCAATCGATGAAAGTGCTGTCGGGGTGAAAAGAGGTTTGTCCTATGTCGTCGTACAACCATTTACAAGCTAACTGGGAATAGTTCTTGGTGGAGCTTCAAGTATTACTCAAATTGCTGCTTCTTACGAGAAGGTGTACGGCATCAAGCCAGCGCTTGAATCTCGCGGGTCGTTGGAAACTTTACGTCAGCGCGTGCAAGAACTGGCTGCAGAGACACCACAAAATCCGGCCGTATATACCCCACTGTATGTTTTCCTGAACCTTACCTTTGCCGGGGATACTAATTTCATACAGGCTTTATCAATATTACATCATGAGCGGGAAAACATCGGTGGGCCCTGGTTTGGACAATACTACATATCCAACGGTCAAGGCACAGAATTGGGAGAACTTCTTGAGACTTCACCCTAAGGAGTACCTAGACAGGTCTTATGAATCTGCCACTGAAGCAGTTTGAGGAGGGCCCTGTGATCCTTTAGGCAAAAGGTACTGTAAGTGAATTGGCAAAGCGCTAGCGAGAAGGAAATCAGCGCGCCAATTTATGATATATTAAGTTATACTATTCTTCTTCAATTTCACATAAAATGAGCGATCGCCTAGGGATACTGTACATGGCTTCATACTCCCAAATGCTTAAAGTGTGATTCGCCCCGCTATGTAAGATTTACACATGCGATCGAATTCGCACATAAAACTCCTTTTAAATAGACTCAATGTCCCTCTTGATCTATTTGCACAAAAGCCTTCTTGTACCAGTCTGGTTTGAATAGCCATGGCTTTAGTGTAGAGTACGTAAAACATATGCATCTTGTCTATGACTCAACCCAATAACGTGACCCAACAAACAACAACACCCTGCCAGTTTCTATGGCTTCCCACCTTCCAAATTCTAGCCCAAAATCAACGAGCAAGATCAGTCAAACCACTTTAAGTTAACAACTCCCGTCTGGCACTTTCTTCACTTTTTTTAATCTTTGAGGTCGTGCACCCTGGTTAGGCTTCCAAATATGTCTACATCTGCCAACTTTTACACACACGATACAGACATCTACAATGACATATCGCCCCATTTCAGTATCAGATCTCTCAAAAAGCCACTCAAACTCCGTAAAGTGGCTTCAGATGATGCCGAAGCTCTCCTCAAACATTCCAGTGACCAGCGAAACGTTCAATACGACGGCTCAGTTATCGGGTTGGATAACCCAGAAGCAATTAGTTCTCTGTTGGCACAATGGTCCACCTTCACTGAACCTCTTGCACGATTCAATGCTGTTGTTGTCACTGACAATAAAATATCTGGTACTGGTGGGATTGGCTGGATCGGCACGAACTCAGAAGGAGTCAGGGTTGGAGCTGCAGGAATTATGCTAAACTCTGAGGAACGAGGAAAAGGATATGCGTATGAGGCGCTCAAAATTACCATTGATTTTGGGCTTCGTGAACTCGCCTTGGACGAGATCCACTTAGCTACCTGGGACGCAAACATTCCGATGAGAGGATTGATGGATAAGAAGTTTGGCTTCATGGGGAGGAGAATCGAGAAAGATAGGTTTGGAAACGAGTGGGAGTGGAGGATTAGAAAGACTGAGTGGCTGGAGAGTGTGCATTCTGTATAAAAAATGGGACTTTGACTTTTGGACTTCGGGAAGGCAGGGAAATGGCTAAGATTGCTAGACTTCTCTAGTTAGCCTGCCGGTATCGCAGTGGTGTGCAAAAATCGATCATGGTCCCCCTCCTACTACTACTTTCGCGACCTGCTCGGTAACATGCCTTGAGTCTTTGGGGGGCTTGCCTGGTGGTTTGGCTTTCTTGTTAGTCTCTACCCGCTATAACCTCTTTATCTTGTGTATTTCCTTCATTTCTAGAGCTACTCTAGAGACTTTCAGAGTTACTCTATTGATCTCAGCAGTATTGTACAGTACATCTATCTGAATACAACTTTCTTATAGCTTTGTAGTGTATCAATTGGATGAAGCTAAAGAATCAATTGCTATTTTGTCAGCTTAATATTTTACAAATAGTGTTGATGTTTCAAATATACAGTAATAAATATATCAAAGCGAGAAGATAAATGAACATTTTGTAAAGGATTTTGCTTAACAATATCTACATATTATTGCTGCGCGGAAGTTTCTTGAGTAATAAAAGCTAACAGCCATTATTGGACATAGAGTTTTCAATCATTTGTTTAAACAATATCTCCTGGATACTATTATCGCCATTAACTTCATTGCCAAGTCAAAATACACACTTCTCTCCTCAACCCAACTGGTGCAACAAAACAGCGACGCCAACAGGCTAAACCTCTGCACCCAAACAAAAACAACACCTTTACTGTATTTCCCAAAGTAGCACAACCACCATTGCCTTTGGGCAAAAGTTGATGAGTCGTACACGTCGTGTTTGCACATTCCAGACTTATCGTGGGAAACAGGGGATTTTATGAGCCAATGCAGGTTGGGGTACTTGAAACACAGTATGCCTGGCGGCACTCTGCACTTACTAACTTCCAGGAGTGGGATCTGGGGGAATATTTTTTGGGAGTCTTTTTGAGATTTTTTTTGGGAGGGGGAGGGAGAGGGAAGGGGTTGAAAATAAGAAGTAGATCCATTGACATGAAATTACGTGTAGAGACGCCAAATCAATTCTATTGAATAACAAGTGAATAAATTATACCATATTCTACAAGCTTCATATCTCATCTTTCTCTTTATCTCCGTCTGTTTCTCCGTCTTCATCCTCATCACCATTGGGGACCCACTCTAGTAAGAGATCACGCACAAGTCGCGTATCTTCCTGTAAGACCTCGCTCTCCGTCGGCTCCAATCTGAACGATCTACTATCAAATGACGCAGGATACGGTAACATTGAACGCCGTTTCAGTGGCGCAGATTTCCTGCTGTCCTTTCGAACTGGTTCTAGACCTGGCAATGCCTGCCTTCTAAAGAATGTTCGCGAAGATTGCGAGGGTTCGTATTCACTTACAGAATAAGCGTTCGAAGGAGGGTATTTTGGCGTTCTTAGTTGTGCTGGGGATTTTTTCTGAGTGTGTTGAGGGGTTCTCCGATCTTGTTCTTGCGTGCTTTCGCTATTCCTTCTTGATGGTGGTACTGCTGGTCGTTTGTTTTTCTTATCTTCTGTGTCGTCAGCAAAGTGCGCTCTTTTTTCTGTTATTTCAGGAGCAGTGGGCGGCGATGGTGCTCTAGTCATTGGTACTCTGTGTGGCTGTGTTGTGGGTGGTACTATGGGGGGTGGCATTGCCCAGTTGGCGGCTGGGGCAGGTGGGTGGAATGAAGAGTAATATTGGACTTGTGGGTCCTGGAAGTAGAGACTCCTATTTCTGCTATCAAATGGATTAGGAAAATGAGGGCCTGTTGGAAGGCTGTTTATGTTTCGAATGGGTATTTCAGGATTATGGCGATAAGGATTATATGTGCTTGCTTCTGTTCGTCGTTTCTTGGGCTGGTAGCTAGAAAGGCTAGAAGATAGAGTCGACCATTCACTTGATACGCTTGCCGAACTCTCAGTGATGCTCTTTCCTCTTAGATCAGGCGTCCTCCTTCTCTCGGGTGCTTTTCTAGCGGTGCCCGGCTTCATGGTATTCCATGGCATAACGGGAGTCAATTCTGGAGGGTCACTAGTTGTGTTGGCTGAATTGTCTGCTATCCTGGCTGATAGTATTATTGGCGGAGTATCGTTTCGAGGGACTTCAGCTGGGCCAGCATAAACATTAGTATTAACTGGCAACAAGGTCTTTGAGGTGGCTGGTTTCGGGGACGCTTTTTCGAGCCGAGGTGCCTCGAATAACTCTGGCGTTATAAATGTCTCTACTCCAAGTGGTCTTTTTCTGAAGTAAACAGTCACTGATCGTAGCCCAGTAGCTTGACCATCAATTCTTTCGAGTTGGGCAACATTCCAGATAAACCCTGGCTCGCACTCATCCTTGTTCATGTCTCGAACAATCTTCGCAATCTCTGTTTGTTGAGTTTTAAGCAGCTTTAGTTTCTTTTCTATTACGTGCGGACCATCCATTTTCAGCTCTGTTATTCTTTGAAGAATGTCAGCCTCTGAAAATCCTTCCCTGTCCGCTGTTGGCGGTACTGAAGAGCAATCCCCGTATTCATTCTGCGGTTCAAGTACGCGAATTGTGAATGCTGCATATATGACAAAGATTTCAATATTTTCGTCCCTCATGGGTGAGTTACGCATTTCCTTCATTGTTCTTAGTATAGATGACTTCTCCAGTTTTGGTGATGTGACAGCTTCTTCGGAATCTTCGTCGTCTTCTAACCTATCTTGCGGCGACTTCTGCACGCCTGGTTTTTGGTTTTGTATTATGGCAACAAGCGCTCGATTTTCATTCGACCAGAATTTCAGTTTTTCTTTTCGCAGTCGTTTCAAGTGTACTAAAGATGTCCTTAGTTGCACATTCTCTTCACTAGATGTTATTGCTGACAGTGCCGACATCTCATCAGTCGTTAAAAAGGCAAATCTCCTCCACGAAATTGGTCCGGATGACTGTGACTTTTCTAGGTCTCGTTGTCGCGACGAGAAGTGTCCTGGACAAGGTATCTTATGGTAGTCTTTCCCGCGAATAACAAAGGCTGTGAGGAATGATCCTCGTCCGAAAAGTTCTTCCATATCAGACTGTGTCACAAAGTCACGCGGTGTTTTGATCCTCCAAAGGCCTCTAAGCCTCGTTTGCTCTCTCCCAGGTGTCGATAATGAGGAAATGATGCTACTTGTCTCGGCTTCAATATCGATACTTGACGTGTCTTTGGTTTCTTCAAACTTTTCGTCTGTTCTCTGCATGGGAGTCGAGTCCTGAGGCGCATCAATATCGTCTTCAGGGACGAGGAACCGAAAAACGTCTATTTTCTGGTCTCGCTCATGCGGAGTTTCTTGGTTATTTAGAACAGAGGTAGAGTAAGTTGTACATCTTTCGGAGAGTCCTTTTGGCGAGTCCATGCCGCTTAGCGTGACATGGATCTGCGGTGTTAAAGACTCTGGAACCGTAGGCGAAGAGAGTCCACCAGATTGATTGACAGTCCCCCCCATTTGTTGATCAATTGCGCTGGGATCCTGTTCCTGTTCCTCTCTCTCAGACTCTGAAATTTTATTCGTCGTTCCAACCGAATCCGAATTCTCGGTCCAAGCATTGTCCTGTGCAAGCGTGGCCATCGGTGGCACATTTCGTATCTCTGCTAGTCTATTTTCTTCCTTGTGCTGAGTGCCCATCTCTCTCGCATCTTGGGAAGGGCCTTCAACTTTGGAGACCAATTGGTCATCTTTTCGCTCTTGTGGTGTTTGGTCTAAAGATGATCGTATCGGCTTTTTGGAGAATCCCGTGTCTATAATCGGCGTTGGTGTCTTCGGAGATTCTGATACTGATTGGTTTGAAGGTGCTTTGGGAGACATCCCCATTTTTCTTGCTGTCATACTTTGAAGGGTTAAATTGGGTGAAGGCATTCCGCGTCCTCGTGTTTGCGGAGATGATGGGATATGGATAGCTATCTTGGGCTGGCTTTTCTCATTCACGGGCGATTGCCTAGGCTGATCTTCAGACTGTTGTAGAGTTTCAGTATGGTCTATGATTGAACCTTGTTTTGAAGAAACGACATGCCGTGGTTTAATTCTTTGGTCGCTAGGTCTTGGGGGTGTATAATCCGTGGGCTCTTTTACCGCTAACTTTGCTTCTCCTTGCTCAGCTACCTTCACTGCATTTTCCCAATTAATGGTCTCTTTATTCCCTTCCACATCCTCCTGTAAGCTGTACTCAGCGATAGACGTAGACTTGGAACGAATGGGATCCAAACTCTCGTCGTCATCTATCCAGGCACCGGGCACATGTTGAAGGGAGACCTCGCTTTTCTTCTGTGATAACTCTTCAGTCCAGGTTAGATCCACTTCTAGGTGCTCTACAATAGTCGAATTCAAGCTGCTGGAAGATGTCTTCGGGGGAATGGCAACTTCTACACCTAGTGGAATACTAGTACGTGGAGTAACGGGGCCTCCTGGATTCTCCTTTCTCTTATTCTCAAGCTGCGCGGACTCATTCCTTCGAGATTTGTACTCTGTTCTCAAAGAAAAGGCTGTCACATCCATATCTTTGGGTGAGAAGATCAATTCAGTGAGCGAATGGTTATTGTTAAGAGTGTCCTCCTCTCCATTGGAAGTGTTCGAGACCTGTAAGTTGGCTACATTTGTCAGAAGAGCCTGTTCCAATACTGGGATCGGCTCATCAAGGAGTGCAGCCTCCATTTCAGGAGTCAGTTTTCCAAGGTCGTCCGCCGGCGGGATCAAGAGTGATGATTTCGACGTGAGATTAGGCAGCACTTCCATCGACGGAGATTTTGGTTTTGGCTGGTATATCTTCTCGAAGTTTCGCAGAGCTTCATCCACATCCGAAATCTCCTCTTGAAACTCGTCGGGAAGCTGCTCAGTCTACTACCAATCAGTATCTGTAGTACCTGTAATGATCAGAGAACACCTACAACAGACGGCTTTTGGTATTTAGCTGGGACTTTTTCCAAACGAGTTCTGATTCGTGAAAATGGGCTGTCCTGTTTCTGTCGCTCAACAATAGGCGAACCAACAACCGAATCGTGCTGAGGCCGCATAGAATGAAGCTCGTCGTCGTCCATACGAGTAGGTGATTGTGAGAATGGTATTTCAGGATAACTTTTACTGCTGTCCGCCAGCTGTGAATCCAGTTCGGTGACCCTTTTTCCCTTCCGAGCCCTTTTTAGGTCCTTCTGGAGTTCGCCTTCCATATGCCTTTGAGCCACTTCCCCTTTCACCTCGTAGTCGGCATGCGCTTCAATACTTTCGGCTGAAGACCGCTCTTGTATTTTCAATTCGTCTCGTCTTCTTGGAGAAGCACTTGCAGCGTTAAATTGCTTGTCGATAGTTCGATTAATATATGTTCCGCGCTTCTCCGTGCGTCCTCTCTGTAGATCATTCTCGGTAGAACTAGCCCGACGTCTCAGTGGACGGAAATCTTGAGAGTTCGGAATTTTGTGTCTGTGTCTGCGTTCTTCTTCCTTGCCAAAATTATCCCGGTGCGGCTTGGTTCTTCTACTTTCATCACTACGTCTATGTGAGTCATATGTTTTGTAAGGTGGAGGCATCGTATCGGCAAAGTCATCGTCATCGTCGCTAAGCATATCCTTCGCCTGTCGCCGCTTCTCAGCGGTAAGTTTTATTATCTCACGCGTGCTCAACACATCATAGCTGTTCACTGGTGTTTTCCTGATAGTTTTAGTACGAAGTTGGATATTGTAGGCTCTCAAGACTCACGGAGCTCTCAAATACATTCCTAGCTGCACAACATGAAGCAGCAAGCTCAAAGACTGTTGCAGGAAATTAAGCTGGTCCCGATACCTGGTAAGTTGTTTTCCAGTACTGAAAGTATACACAAATCTCTGTACGCGATTCATGTTCCGCCGTTTAGCTAAACGTATTATGTTCCGATCCGCTAAACCCTTCTCTTCACCTTTTTGTACTTTGTCGTGGAATTCTTGAAGTTGTTCCTTGAGTCTTTTCTCGAGGTCTTTTGGAGTTTCCTTGGCATACAATATAGCTGCCTCGATTCTCCAAAATACCTTGAGGCATGCGTCGGTGTTCTTCCGGACTTCAACCAACGCCTTGTCGTTAAATAGTTCTGGCTTCCCAGATTTGCTAGTACGATTCTCTTTCTCCAGTTTGAGCAATTCTTCAATTTGGTCGAGAACTGCGATCGTTCGTTCTAGACCATAACAGACATCATGGAGATTTTCGTTTGCTCGCTCGTATTGGCCCAAAAAGTCATTCACGAACTGTGAGAGCTGAAGACCAAATGCTGCGATCCCAACTACTGATCCAACGGCTCCTAGAATGGTCACGGGGTCCATAGTTGTCACATTTGTTGCTCTGGGTCATCGAAACCTGCTAATATTAGGGATTCAATTACAATTGATGAGAAGAGCTGAAGAATAGTTCAACGAGGATCCAAGGTGACAATGTGTTGGGAGGCTGATAAATGGGCCTCTTCACCAGCAGCCACCCCCGGACGTACACAGTAAAGGAGAAAAGCGGCATCCAATGTATCGCCGGCGCGGGTCTTTGTATGATCACCATTACCGCTTCGAATCACAGTCGCAAAGCCGAGAGCCAAGCAATAAGTTGGTTTAAAGAGACTTGTGGTATATAGCCCATGGATAATCATGTCTTAAACATAAGTGTGGATCCGTTCTATTCAAACAAATCGATAAGAAAACATTCGTTGCCGCTTTTTGTGCCTACTGCAACCTGCTGCATGCAAGTAGACAATTAGTACAAGTCTCCGTATGCAGTGCCATGGATTCAATGCTACAGTAAGCAGCCACACTCATGTCACGTTTATGTACAGTACAGTACACAGAGGTGTGGGAAGGATGTGGCTAAGGGCTATGTTAGCCAATCATGTCGCATTTTGTGTTACGTATCCTCAGCAAAACAAGAGGTGGCATATTCTCTTGACTGATTATGCCATTAATCTACCTTGTCTAAGTACCTAGCCCGTTAATTCCTTGTTCTTTTTCAGTTTTTCTTCAGAAATAACACTTAACAAATAGCATTCCTAAGTTGAAGTGAAACAATAGGATGACTTTAAACATGTCAAGATATCCGATGCAAATCAATGAACATAGTTATAAACAGATGGAGTGATGGCAAAGGGTCATACGGAAGTGTTGTGTTAGTTCATTCTACAATTTCCAGGTAAAGTATAATGGGGGCAACTTTAGGGAAGTGTATTTACCAGATAAGATAGTTATTAGTTACAAATGATTTCTCTGATTTCATATCAAAGTTTCTCAGAGACCTATATAAATAGAGGTAGTTAGTCCTAGGGTGATATAGAGTGAAATTCAAGTTTGTAATCATGTGTGCTCTCAAACAACACCTTGGCGTTCACGCAGTAATGGGGATACAGGACTTGGGTAAAGTTGGAACATAGAATATGTAGAAGTAATGGTCTGCATAGAGACTGACCAGAATCAAATCTATTAAGAATCTAACGTGTAAATTCCTCACTTTATCTCCTTGATATTGACACACAACCAATTTTTGAGCTCTGGGGTGGAACAATGATCAGGCATGCGCCATGTATGCTACCAAAACTTTCACTTCATAGCTGCTCTTTACACCCCCCCTGAAGGAGTTCAAGCTCACCCGCAACTAGTTTATGGCGCCATGTATGTTACCAAAGTATTATTCACTTCATAAATTCTCATTGGACACTGCAGGAGTTTAAATTCACCCACAACTAGTTTATGAAGCCATGCTCCTGTCTTTCCTATATAAATCAGCCTTCCATGTCCAAAGGTAATCACACACTTGTGTTCCCACTTCACTCAATACTATGGACCAAAGCTCCCTCCAACCTTCATCTAAAACCTCTCAACATCAAAATTGCGCTTCGCCTTCAAAAGAATCAAGTCAGAGTAACCAAAAGAACAAAAAGGCTACCAATTCTCCTGGCTTCTCATCTCGGGCAGGATGCACCCCATCTCCAATCAAAAATACCTCTAGCAACACGCCTTCAACTTCAAATCGCAGAAGGAAATCGCTCGTTCCAGCACGCCAAGTTTATATACCCATAAATGATTCCACCGACCACTGGACAGATAGTGAAGACGAGTATGACCGCAACGGCCGACCACGCAAAGCAAGAGTTACCGTGAAAGGCTATCAAGCTTATCTCGAGAAGCGAAAGAACAAAGAACAACAGTATGACATTCCACGGCCAACCCGCAAAGTGGAGAAGCTGTTCGAGAATTACCAAGGTCAGACTGGGCCACCTACGGACAATTCGACGAAGGGATTCTGGGTTCCGAAAAAGGAAGAACGAGGTCAATTACTGGATGGAGAAACAGGAGGAAAAAATGCAACTGTGGATCGGAGTTTGCTTGAAGGTGAACTTCTACTACCTGGCCATCCAGAGTTTCCGGAATACGGTGGTATTGACGCAAGCAATTGAAGCAACCGGCACTGAATCGAAGACGCAGCAACCTCAAAAGCGAAATAGCGGCTCCTTCGGACGAAGTATGATCTACAAAACATCGTTTCCGCCCCCAGGACTCCTGGAAGAAGTCGATGATAGCTATATAACGCCCGAAGGCCAATAATCTGAGCTTGTATCTAGCTACATACTTCTCAAAATAATTACAGCTTTTCTGCCTTGTATCACGTTCTGCAATTTAACTTCATTGTCCAGGATGTCAAGTGGCCCTGATAGAGAGACGACAAAACTGATTCTTTCTTTCGCAGCAGTAGTCTGGGGGTGCTAAGCAGTTTTGACTTAGACCTCTGGAAGACTTTCTAAGTAAAGTCTTGATCGCGTGATATCCTCTTCTCTTGAGCCAGTCGCAGAGTATCAAGAAAAGCTTCTATAAATGAGGGGAGGTCTTAGCTTTAGCATTCATACCACATGGAATCGGGAATCCAGTTTATTTTCATGATGGGGGCTATGGACTATATGCATGAGCGAAAATATAGCACTCCATTCTGCTACAACCAAAATCGCTCAAAACTAGCTTACGAAGTACCAATAACGTAGGCGCGCTTACTGATATTTTCTGTCAATTGCCGTGTCTGAAATAAATTATCAGTGTTTCATGGTGTCTAGAAGAAGTAAAAAATAACAAAGGAAAGGCTGAAGCCAAAGATCCAACCCAAATCTACTATGCTTGCGCTCTAGTCGCTTCTTCCAAAGCTTCTGCAGCTATTTCTCTATTCGCACTTGCCTCCTCCCAAACCGTGCACAGAACTCTCAAATCATTCTCTTGAACAGCTGGAACCTCCTCGCCTCTCACGAGATTGAGGTCATTCTCAATTTCAGCTGAGCAATTGTTGACGGCTTGCTGGAGTTTTGTGGTGACATCGCCAAGCAGAGCTTCAAGTGCGGCGAGGAACAAACGTGTGATCACTTTGAAAAGCTTTGGGTCGCCCGAAATCTGCCTCTTCAAACGCTCGGTACGTCTTTTGGTTACTCCATTTCCGGAATCTATTTCATTATACATGGGTTGCATCCGCTGCATCACAAAGGATGACGAGTGGCTCTTCAAGAGGTCATGAGATATTGTTCTAGTGAAACTTCCTTTAGCTTTTGTGACTTGGTAATGGTAAAAGGACTTTTGAGACGTACTGAAGTTGCTTCAAGTATGATGTTGTGATGGCCTCAATTTCATATTCCAGAGTTTGATGCCTTCGGGGAAAGGTGAGAATGAAATCATCTATACGTTGCAGTTCTAATTCTGTTAATCATAACTTGCAAATAAGGATGGGTTATGAACGACGTACGAGCTAGCTTCGGTCGTATGAGAGTTAGCCCACTATGAGTTGAACGCTTGAAGGTATCAAGAATCTTTTGACTTTCGTCCAGGAACTCTTTTTCTGATGGTTGTATATCCTCTACCATCGCTCTTATGATGATTTCATTCCAGTCTGTATATGGCCGACTGTTTGTGAAATGGGCTCCGTCATTGTTCCAAAAATCCAGGAATGTCGCTATAAACTGTTAGAACTATATATTAGGATGAATATAATGTCACGAATAGATACCAGGATGCCACTATCATGTTGATCAGCAATGCCTTGGGCGATTTATATTTGGCGACTTACTTGGCGTGGTATACTCTCAAACATTGTTTGGACCGTAGAAAGCGCAGCTGTGCCCCATCTATTTGTTCCTTGGGCTAGGACTTGATTAGTTGAGCAGAAGACTTCATTATAAAGGGGTTCAGACTGAGTGGTCGGACGAGCATTTGATGTTTTGCTTGGGTCAACTGGTCGTGGCTCACTCTAACGGAGGTATCAAAGATCTGGATGTAATCAGCACCTCTCTGGACCCAAAAATGAATAATACTCACCCCTCGAAGTTCTGTTTGTATTTCATTGATTCGTCCTGAGGCTCCAGGCTCGATTGCTTCTTCCCCGGCGACTCTTGCATTGAGCCACAGTCCAATTTGCTGGATCAAAGTTAATACTCGGGCATTTAGGTAGTGCTTAGTTTCTTCGGTTTGAGAGTTGGAAGGAATTCTACTGATAAATTCGTATACAGCAGGGATGCCGGAGCTGTCTAGCTTTTGTTTTGCTGCTGAAGTTCTCGCGCCGATATTCGAAAGCCGTTGGTTGCGTCGCTGAGCTCGTTCGGTACGTTCTTGCAAATCAATTCCCCTCTGATAAAGAGTGTTAGAAACACAGAAGATACTAATCTTTCGCTGTAATTTTTGAGACCGGTAACGAGCCCGAAAGGATTCTTCGACATGTTTGTTTCGACAGGACATGAGAAGGTGGTTCAATCTGGAAACTTGTTAGGAAAATCGTGAAGTGGGAATGGTGCTGTGATACTCGGCCTTGTGCTTATCGCTTGTTGCAGCAATGTCATCCTCATCTGCTCCTCTTATTTTTTCACGAAGGGTATTGATTTCCCTGGTAAAAGCTGCTGAATGTGGTACAACATTCAGTATCTCCGTTGTTCGCACCAAGTCCTACAACCTTTAGCATTTTCGGCGAAATAGAAAGAGAGAAATAAGTCACAGTCCACTTCTGCTTTAGTGCAAATTATCGCTGCCCCCTGTCTTCTTTGGAGGCTGTTAAAGTCCCTTCCTAGTTGTCTAAGCAAGATATTTTGAACATCTTGATTTGTTATTGCGCGGTCCAGTTCCGTGACCAGAAAGATTTCATCACAATGTTTCAATCTCATCTCAGCAATTCTCATTCTTGCGGTATTTACGTCACGAAACCCTGATTAGCTTATTAGTATTCACGTGCGTTAGATGGATTCAGAGATCTTACAAGGAAGATCGACAAGTACAATGCCGTTTTCTAATACAGACCCTTTGCAATAAACCCTGAGTATGAAGTCAGCTAAATTCCTGAAGTAGAGATACTTCTTGTATAATTTCTGTGAGGAGCATGTCTATGAGATGCGGGACTTTGGCAAGTGTAATTTGTGAAGTGACTGCGTCTTTGCCTCTTGAGCAAGTGATCGAATCATTTTTCTGATTAATGACGAATAATTGTGAGAAACTGCGTACCGTATCACTTTAATAAAGGGCCATATCCAGCTGACCAGGAACTCATCTCTCCATCTGGTACAATCCTCTTCGTTATCTGAAGTATGAACAACCGTGTTTTCGTTAAACCCCCGTGGCCACTGTCTTTCTCCTCTCCAATCTAAAACAGTTCTTATCAGGTCATCAGTATTGCGCTCTCGATCCTGAAAGAATGATTCCCGGCATTCTTCCAGGTTTTCAAATGCGCCACTCAGTATACCCCATGCCGTGTCCGCCTTTTTCTTTAATCTTTCCATTTCGCTTGAGTCTGGTCTTTCGTCGGCGGTGTCCAATAGATGATATCGGACGTAGTCCAGGACACTTTGTCGTAGCAGATCTTCCATCTCCAGATTTCCCATACATTCCACCTCAAAGGTGAAATTGGATGTGTCGCTTTCCCTTTTGTTTCAATACTCTGTCACTTACAGTTTTCGCAAGGTTCTTCGACCCTAAAAGGCAATTGATCAAGCTACTTTTCCCTTAAAGAGCATGAGTGAGTGTGTGCATCTCGATATTCGACATTTCACTCACCGACACCTGAATCGCCAATCAAACCTATTGTGAATTCAACAGGAGACTGGTAATGACGAAGTTCTTCAGCGAGTTTCAAAATACGCTGAAGATTAGGCCTATCATGGTCTGCTAAAGTCCGCTGGAGAGCATCGGCCAAGACCCCGCTGATTTCCTTCCCCTGTTCTATTGCATCTTTGATGTGTTGCTCCATTCTTCAGGAGGCTGTACGATCAAAAGACACGATTCCCCAACTATAGCTGTGTTTCGCGATAGTTTTCTGGATAAGAGGAGTTCTGGGCAAGTGAATAGAAAGCAGTATAATAACAAGATATTATTTAGACAAAGATAAGGACCAAAAGAAAAGAAATGAGGGGAGTGTTATTTATTGCAGAAATTGAGACTGCGATGAAGGCTGTGCCATCAACGTTTGCTTCCGCAGCAGTCTCAAACCCCAGTATCCTCCCTCTTGGTTGACCAAATTTTGACCAAATGTTGACCAATGATGGAATACATCCAACATCTTCAACCGAATAAGGGTCCAACCCGACCGGCGACCGGGGTTGTACATACTTGCTTCAAGTAGGCAGCAGGCTTCGGACTAGTCTGCTACGCCGCTGTATCCATTGATGCGTGTGCTGAAGTTTCAAAACAAAAATCCCTGATTGATGTAGTGTAGGTAGGTAAGCCCCTTTTGTACCTCTGTAACTCGGTCGCAGGCACGACAGGTTCGCGCCGCATCGGCACCCGCTTAGATGGACGCATGGGCGCCAAATTCACTTTCACCAGCTTCAACCATTGCAGACCCTTGCCCACGATGTAGTTGGATTGCCGGTTGTACTTCGATATATCATTTTGCTACTACTGATGCGTGGAAAGAACCCGATCTACACAGTAGAAGTCACGTGTTAGTCACGTTCAAGTAATTCATAGGTAAACATTCCAAAATAATGAAGTAATCGTTTCCAGACTCTGGAACTTTCCAGTTCAGACCAAAAACATATAAATATCTTGATCTGTGTTATCCGACTATGATTTGGATGGTCATTGTTTCAATCCTAGAAATATAGAACATCCCGGGGACCATATACCGCCGCAATCAATGCTCACTCCTAGGTGCATTTTGGAAACAGAAACATCCAAAAGACTGGCATTCCCGCTACGAATGGTATGAGCCTAAGTTGACTAATCAACTGATCTATTAAAACCGGCAATAACCTGAGCCACTAAACTTTCCATAGATTCAGACTAACAACTTAGCTCATCGCACGCTGAGGAAATATATTCCGGGGTGACTTCAGCTCGCAATCGTCGTACAAACCAAGACATTGTTCTCTTCATTCAATCATCTATCTAAGGATATCAAACTTTTACCATGGTCCCCAAGATCCTTCCTCTTGACAAGGAAGAGCAAGCACGCATCAGAAGAGAAGAGCGAGCCAAAAACTCCATTATCGTGCGCCAGCGAGGTGAGAAACTCCTTATTCCAGAGCAGATTAACTATCACCCTCCGATTACTAACAGACACAGCATTCGAGATCTACAAAAATGACACGCCGCGATGCTCATACGAAGAATTCCGCGAGCTGGAAATAAACAATCGCCTGATGGCGAATATTTATCTCGGCATAGCTCTGGATACATGGAGGGTGCGATACAACAAATTCGTCAATTTCCCACTTAGAAAGCGAGGTAAGAACCTTTCCCGGGGTTTTACTATGGCATAGCTGATGTATATAGCTTTCGAAAACTACAAGAGGGATAACCCAGATACGCGGTTTCAGGGCATGTCGGACTTGATGAATATCGACCACCCGCTCACGGATACCTATTTTGATCATGCTGCACGAGAGCTGGAGGCCGAGGAGGAGGAGAGAAAGGAAGATAGGAGACAGGAGTTGAGGGAGAAGAAGGGATGGTTGCAGAGGACTTGGTTTCGATTGGTACATTGAGTAATAATAAGAGAACCAGACCAGACCAGGTTTTCTAGAACAATAAGTTTGGCGAATCGAAGATTCGAGATATAAAAAAATCGCGAGGGAGGTTCTTTTTCCTGCCAATTTTACGAGTACACTGTACACTCTCCCGTTAAGCGAATATGTCACAACACTTCGATTTTGCTGTATTCTACCTCATTAAATGCAAATAAATAATCCTGAATAGCGCAAGAATAAATCACAGGTTTAACACCTATTTTTATCCTATTCCAGCCTCTCAGGGCACCTGCAGCCCTCTAAGTCCATCGCACGTGACCTCGCCGGCAGTCCCCGAAAACCCCATCACGAAAATAACCCGGTCACCCATCGTCATCCTCACAGGCAAACTCAAAATAATCACCCCATCCCAACCGTCCATCAGCCCACAGCACCGCCGCACGCCCAGCTCGTCGGTACAAGTGCATGCCACGTTTTGCTGACAGCCTCAAATAAATCGTATTCCCATTGGTCGCTCGAGTGAGCTGCATCGCACGATACCGAGGTGGTTTCGTACGATGGGAGGTGGTTGTGGCATGTTGTTCGTTCATCTGGGTGAGAAATCAGGTTGGATTTTTTCTGAAGGGGGTGAGAATTTGAGGTGATGGAGGGAGTATATATATTCTTTGCTTGCTTGTGTTACTTTGCTTTTTACTTTTGTATCATTGGCAATAACATCTCTACTCCAAATCTCATCTCTACATCAAATCTCATCTCTACTACACTCTCATACACAACATCTCTTCTCCCTCAACCGAGTCATACATCCACTCCTCTCAAATCAAATCCCAAATTCAATCATGAACGCCCGAACCATCATCCCTCGCATGGCCCGCTTCACAGCTCCCACAATCAAGCCAACCCAAAGACGTTCTCTTTCCGTCGTCCAGCGCGCTCGTCAAACCATCAGATCGTTTGAGCCGCATCCATTCGAGAGATACCCTGTCACACAAGAAGGCGCAAAGGCAGATTGGGTCCGGGCATTTGGAAGATTACGAGGCCCTGCTGCGGTGTATGTTCTACTCTTCCCCACATTCTCAAATGAAATAGCTAATGGTTCTTTTTTCTAGCTACTTCCCAGGGTTTGCATTCGTCCTTGGCTGGCCCTTTCTCGCAGCGTCGGTTGTTGATGGACATTTATGATCTATCATGGCTGACTGAACAATTTGGCTTTTCTCTTCCAAAATTTGTATATATTTGAGATCTTTCTTGTTTCTTTTGTCAGGCAATGCGGCATTGGTGTGGAGTTTCGGGGGATACACGAACAGTATTACTTTAGATTGTAGACTCCACATAGAGCTCCTATCAACAAAGTCACAAATTACCCAAAAGTTTCAGATCACTCATACTGCAAACTGATCCTAATCCTATACTGCACCCACCACCAAGCCAAAAATCCAATCATCACCATCCCCCCAAACCTCCCAACTTTCTTCAACACATTCAACAGTCCCTTTCTCACAACTCCATCAATCTTCACCTTCATAGCCTCCTTCTCATTAACACGTGGAAACATCACTTCCTCCCCCCTCACATCCCTCGGTACGTCAACACCCAGAAAAGAACATATCGGCTCCCATCCCGAACCAAGTTTATACTCCAGTAACCTCTCCCTCGGCGTAATCCTCCTCACAAGCTCATAATGCTCCCTATAACACCGCTTCATCCTCCCCTCCAACTCCCTTTCACTTAAAGACGACGACGAAGAAGGAATCCCCATCCACCCCTCCAACCACGCAAGATGACACGCAACAACCGGCCCAAGCCACCCTCCATCCAACCACGCAATCCACAAATTCGCCCTCCCACTCAACGGCCTATAAACCGTCTTATAAAAACTGCTACACCACTGTTCCTCATCCCTCTCCACCAGCAACACCTTACTCTCAGGATACAGCGTGACAAGTTCCTCCGCGAAGCAGATGGCTGGGACGTCTGTCACCGCGACGTATTTCTGCGAGCCAGGGTGGGAGAGTAGGGTGTCGAATTGTGCGCGTGTGGTGTATGCTTTTAGATGGGGGTATTTGGCGGGCTGGTATTTTGCGCGGAGGGCACGGGTCCAGGATTGTGAGAGTGAGGTTGGGGATGAGTAGAGGGTGGATGCGTGTGTGCTGGGGTAGTTTAGGAGGTCGAGGGCGGCTTTGATTGCTATGCGCCGGTGGTATTAGTATGTGAGTGAGATGCTCGTTTGTTTTGTTTACTTGAGTGGATATCGCTGGAGGGGAGGGGATAATGGAGGGGTAGTTTACATGCAGTCCCAGTTTTCGACATGCCCAGACTCCATACATAGCTTGCTTTCTGTGGGTTATCAATTGTAGTTTGGGATTTCTTGGACGTCATCTTTGTATGTATTCGTTATGATATCAATTGGAAGAGAGCAGACATTGGAGCAGATTCCATTCCGGTTACATGTAGAATGTATTTGGTTTCGTGCCATAGGAATGGACATTCACACAATTTCTAGGAAGGGGGTTGATTGTAGAGGATCATTGCGCATTCCAGCCAGCTGAGCTGACTGCATTAGCGTGGTGGTTATAATAGAACTTGACCTATCGCAGACCTCCCTCTCTCTTCGTACGACTTCGCTTATGACACCTTGCAAAGGTGCAAAGGTGCAAGGTTCAAAGGTTCAAAGGTGTAAATATGCGACATGCAACAAAAATGAATGAACCAAGTCACATGCTTCCCTTGAACACCTTACTCCATCCCAATCAGGAAATGGAGGCGGCCTGTTGGGAAATTCTGTGGTGGGGGACCATCTCATCCATTGAGTGAGAAAATGTGCAAACACGTACTTGAAATCTAGGAACTTCCACATGTTGTTTGCACATTTTCTCACTCAGGGGATGAGATGGTCCAATTACGTTCGTTATGTCGCACCGCTGAAAGAGCTAGTTTTGACGTGACTCTAGAACCACTGATGAGAATACCTAAGAGACACTAGGCAGAGTTTTTGATTGACTATTCACGACCTTAGAACATGAGATGGAAGCCATAGGTATGAAGAGATCTAGATTCATGATATATACTGATATAAAATCAAGAAACCCATCCCAAGTCACCCTTACTCTATCATGTCTACCGTCAACCCAGTCTATATATACACCACCCCCCTCTATCATATAAATATGACAAGTGGAATCGTCTGACGCATATCCCACCACCCGAGAGTTTCAAATATTCTAAATGCATGACCCAAAAACGCCCCAATGACCCAAAATGCAACATGCAAGAAGTCAAAATATAAAGAAAGCACGCAGTTAGTATTTCAAAAGACACACAAGGAGAAAAATCTATGGGTCCCCCTTATCACTATCCGAATCTGAAGAAAGATCCACCTGCTTCTTCCGACTTTCCTCTGCCATCTCTCTATAGGTGCTGTATGTAAGCAACAAAAACGCCCCAATAATCAGACATCCGCCGAAGATCGCTGCCGCATTTAGTGCCTTTCCAGTGAAAATCCAATCCGCGATTCCGACAAGGAAAATGGTGAGGAGTGCGGCGACACTACTAAGAACAGGGCTTGTGAGACTGATGAGGACCAAGAAGCTACCCGAGAAAGTGGCATTTGCGAGAACTGAGATGACAAGTAGTCGTGCTGCTTCTCCGTGCGGGAGCTCAAAGGTTTCCCAGCCGAGAATATGGAGGATTGGTAGTGGGATCCAGAGAACGAATAGGGTGAAACATCCAATAAGAGACCCGAACGTATTTGCAAAAACCATGCCCCGGCCTGGACTCGTTCCCTCCGGTGGACATGCAAGCTTCTTGTAAAGAACCTCATAAAACCCGTAAAGTACACTCCCAAAACCGATGATAAGATTTCCAGCCAGTCTATTCTTTGCTTCCTTCTTCTCCCCGCCACCGACGTCTCCGGGCTCACCAGAATCGCCATATGCGATTATCATCACCCCCACAATTGCAACTACAACAGCGAAAGACTTGTCTAATCTGAGTTTCTCCTTAAGCATAGGAACACTAAAAGCGTATGCAAAAAATGCCGAGCAGTTATATATAGCGGTAAGATCTGAAGCCGACGTCATATCAACTGCGATATACCACGAGCCTCCGGCAACTGTAAGAGCGGTCGTAACAAAAGCCGTCATTCGTAACATATATGGGATCGGTGAGTGCTGGTTTCGATGAATTGATAATTCTTGTGTTTCTACCATCTGCGCCGTCGTCCAAACAAGGTAAACGTGTCTTCGCCAGAAAGTTTTCCATGGCATTTTCCATTTTTGTAATCGAAGTATCAAAAGTTGAAAGGGCCATAGCAGTGACCACGACCCGTGGGTCAAGTATCTGGCAGTGTTAGACCAGATTAATCCCAAGAGTAAGCAGAGAATACATACAACATGCAATATGCCTTGTTCCACCCCAACTCTGACTGGATATAAACGGCAGTCTCGGTCTGAACAACAAAACTGACCAAACTTAACCCCAAAAAGAACGCTGCGTATGTGTATTTCTTCCTCGTTGCCAGCTTCGCCTGCGTATCTGGACTGCGGCTACGCATGGTAGATCTTCGCGATAAAAATGGCGGCCTGATAGAAGGATCTGGCGAAGAGTATCCCGCTCTCCCTCTCTCGACATCATCTCCGTCATCTCTACGCAGCAGCGGTTGATGCGATCGCCCATCCGTGGGTCGATGTAGTGGCGGTCGTCGATCATCCATATCTTCGAAATCGTCGCCAAAGTCACTGAACTCGTCTACTTCCAGCGGTGCTCTCTTAGCCACAAATCCCTCTCCACCTGTTTTCCTTTCCACTCCGTTCGACGAGGCGAGTTTTGGGTCAACCGATGGTGTCCTCGAGGTGGTTCTTGAGACAGGTCTCGAGCTTGATAAATCGAGGGTGGATGCAATGGTCACTTGTCGTGTTGCTGCATCGGGGGTCGTAGAACTCGGGTGACCTCTAGAAGACATACACACGGTGGGTGTGAATGGAGTGCGGCCAGAAATCGGACGAGGAATTGGAGGTCGGGGAGTGCTGGAAGCGGCAATGGATACTGTATATTAGAAGTATTCGCAAGGCTTGTTTCTGGCGTAAGGTTAAAGGTTGAATTCAGTTTCGACCACAGTTGCAGACGGCAGACCGTGGCGCACGCGGGTTAGCAGTCAGGACCAGTACCTCCGTACAGTATCGCAGGGGCCATGTTGTATGTAGCTTGGCAAGCCGATTTCCTGGTCAAGGTTCAGCCCGTGCCCCCCTTGAACTTTCGGGACTTTCTCCACAGATGAACAATTGGAGCACCATCCACCTGCACCTGCATCGGTCGGTACGGTAATCTACGTCACTGGATACATGATATTTGTACAGCTCACACACTCGGTGAGAATTTCACATTATGCCCTTCAGATGTGCAACGCGACGAGGTGTTAGACATATAATTATCCGACCGAACTCGAGTACACGCATCATGCGGGCGTCCCATCATGTACCTAGCTCAGTGCACGTCATGTGAGTAAAGGCAAAAGGGACAGGATGAAAATGTTTTGATGTGCATTTGCCACCGAGTAAGAAATTTCATAAATCCCACAGTTATAGCATCTTTTTCTCAGCTCAGTAATAATGCGGGTGGATGGGGTAGTGCTTTGGACTAGATTGATTGTGTAGAAACTAGACGGGGTAGCCGAATATGTCTCTCCAAAGTTCAGGAAAAGGTCAGTTTGAAAGAGGCCGCGATACTTTTGGAGCTGCATGGTTTGTTGCAAACACAGCAAGTTTGATATCAACAAAAGAGGATAAAAAGGAGGAAATGTGCCTACGACACTTGCTTGGAGCTCCTGCATAGTCTGCGATAGCAGAAACTGAAGAATGGGAAATTCTTCATAATACAGAATTAGATTGGTTTGCTCAAATTGTTTGCAAGAGGTTTCCATTTGCAATCGCCCCTCAAATACTCGGCTCTTAAGAATGGAACAAACCTTTTGGACAGCGCTCCTCCGCGGTCTTCTTGATGAAGCTCACAGAGTCACTTTCACCACGTGGATAATCCCATGGGCAAAAAGAACGGTTCAAGATTGGATTGATATCATAATCGTCCTCCGTGGCTTCGCCGGCTTTCCTCCAATAAATTGAACACTTTTTGGCCTGGTATGCCTTCATCCCAAACTCCACGCTAAACAAGCAATAACCCGTTGTCTGAATTCATAGATAATCCTTCTTTCGGCTCGTCCTAGTGTATTGATTCAAACGCCATTCTACATCTCCATCCTTATTATCCAAGGTACCTCCTCGGATTTCAAAACATCTCATCGTCATCCGTGGTCCAACCTCCGCCAATTCCACGCTTTGATATCCGGTCTTCACAAAAACATGATGCCTTACTTCGATACTATCTTCGATATTCTTGAAAGTTACCACTCTACTCCCAATTTTGGTCTTGTTCGTGATGGCGTCTCTTGGTGGGAAAATGTGCTTCAAAACTTTAACAATACGCTGACCCAGTCGAGATGTGAACCCTTCAAATATGAGATGCGGATATGACTCGCTGACTGTGCCTCTGGAACTGTTTGGGATATCGTGACGGAGCACAACGTTGTGAAGGGAAAAGGATACTGTCGGACCATGGGGGAAATGTGATAATGTCAGAGCTGTGGGGGTGCCACGATGCTCGTGGAGTAGCACTATGTCTGACAGTCCTGACGCCTGGGCAGATTGTACCAAATTTGGGAGAATCAAATTTCCTCGATTCAATCGGATAGATGTAGGAAGCAATAATCGAATTTCTTTCGCAAAAGATGACAATCGGGTAGAGGGATCTCTTGACGTTGTGACAAGTACCCGAGGGTCGACTATTCCTGACAATTGTGCATACTCATCATCTAGATCAAGGTCTTCGTTCACGGTCCGGTCTGGTCTCGATTCGTCGTATATGTAATCTTCGCGCAGTGTCTTGTCGTTGGCAATGGCAGGATCCAAAGGTTTGCCCGAAGCTAGTGACGAACGAAGCTTTGCTCGTTTCTCTGATATCTCGGCATCTCGAAGGGTCAATGCCCGCCTGTAGAGGTAATCGCGTCTTTGACGAGCTTGTTTGCGCTACAGAAAACCAAATTAGCTAGGTACGACCCATGGCGGGGGAAGAAGGGGAAAATATTTGCTTGTCGCAAACCGAATACAGCGACAGTAGCACTCGATTTGCAGTAGTAGAAGCATTGCGCAAATGGATTGCGAGTATGAGATCATAGCTTACAATCATGTTTGCGACGCCAGTGTTAAGAGTAGAGTTTGATGTTGTGTGGAAGAGAGGTTGAGATGCTGGGACAGATGCAGAAGCAGAAGCAAATGCTATCTACCATAAATTTCATCGGACCGATTTCTGGCCGGCCTGCGCTAAATTTGTTAAACCTCAGCCTTCCAATGGTCGCGGCTCTGCACATCCCACCTCAAGACTAGACGACCAATATTCACCCCAGTCTACTCGTTCTGCATAAGTTAACTCCCGTCGTTTTTGACGAATCGAATTTCTGAGCTACCCCCGTACTAGGCCTGCCTGGAAAAAAAATCGTAAAACCAAAAAGCCGAGGATGACTTGAGAAGGCCCAGCGCGCTCTTGACAAATTCCATTCCTCCCTCCCGCTTTCGCGCGCCACACACAAGACCCAAATATTGGAAACAGTGCACGAGGTTAAGTAAGTACCTGCTCCAAACTGTCCTACAATTGTCGGATTAGTTCACCGTCGACCTTGTCGCTCAGTCTGAACCTCCTCACATCTCCTCTTGAAAACGTGCCCCTCACCCGTCACCCTTCGTACAGCACAGCACAGCAGTCTGCGCGGGCTGTGACTGTCACATCTTTCCTCTCTTTCCTTTTCACTGATTGTTTCCTACCGTTCGCAGAACTCCAACCCCGCTTCCACCATGGAGGGCGCATTTACACACCTTGGGAACCATCTCATTTCCGACTCGGCCGCTGCGATCAATGCAGGAGCAGACGATCTTTCCAACATTGACCCGGACGAGAGCCTTCTCTATGGCCAGTATGGTGGACGTGGAGGCCTTGGACCCAGCAGAAGAAGGAACGATGACGACGATAATGAGACGGAGGTGTTCGACGACGATGATGCAGAGAGTTTGGCTAGCATGCCAGTAGAGGGCATGAAGACATTGGGATTAAGAGGAGTCGAGGATGAGAAGGAGCTTCCCGCTCACGCTTGCGCGTAAGTGCACATATGTAGGAAAGTATTGTTTGGACTTGGGTTAACTGTGGCGAAGATACTGTGGCATCCACTCTCCAAGCTGTGTAGTCAAATGTTTGGGATGTACGAAGTGGTTTTGTAGTGCGCGAGGAAATGCGACGTCTTCCCATATCGTCAACCATCTCGTCCGTGCAAGACACAAGGAGGTCCAGCTTCACCCACTTTCAACCCTTGGAGATACGGTCTTAGAATGCTACAACTGTGGTACCAAGAACGTATTTTTGTTAGGCTTCATTCCAGCCAAATCGGATACAGTTGTAGTCCTGTTGTGTCGTCAACCATGCGCCTCGACGCCTTCCTCGAAGGATATGAGCTGGGATATTTCAAGATGGCAGCCACTTATTGAGGACCGTTCGTTTTTGCCTTGGTTGGTCTCTGTTCCCACCGACGCTGAACAACTTCGTGCCCGACACCTCGCTCCACCAATGATTGCCAAATTGGAAGAAATGTGGAAGGACAATGCTAGTGCTACAATTGCCGATCTTGAGAAAGCTGCTGGAATCGATGACGACCCAGCACCTGTACTTTTGAAGTACGACGATGCTTACCAGTACCAAAACGTATTTGGACCATTGGTCAAAATCGAAGCTGATTACGATCGCAAGCTCAAGGAAGCCCAATCAGAAGATGGTCTAGTTATTCGCTGGGATTTTGGTTTGAATAACAAACACCTGGCCAGTTTTGTCCTTCCAAAAATCGAGCTTGGTGACGTCAAGCTAGCCGTGGGTGACGAGATGCGATTAAAGTACAAGGGAGAGTTGCGACCTGTTTGGGAGGGTGTTGGATACGTTATCAAAATTCCCAACAACCAGTCAGATGAGGTCACCATCGAGTTACGAAAGGTTGGAAACGATAAGTCTGTTCCTACAGATTGTACCCATAACTTTTCTGCCGATTACGTCTGGAAAGCCACCTCCTACGATCGTATGCAGTTCGCCATGAAGACCTTTGCCGTTGACGAAATGAGTGTATCAGGTTACATTTTCCATAAACTTCTCGGTCATGAGGTTGCTGCTGCGCCTATGAAAATTCAGATGCCTAAGAAATTTAGCGTCCCTGGACTTCCGGAGCTGAACAGCAGTCAAATCAATGCAGTTAAGAGTGTTTTGCAAAAACCACTTAGTCTTATCCAAGGCCCTCCTGGAACTGGAAAGACGGTCACATCAGCAACTATCATTTACCATCTCGCTAAAGTCAATGGTGGTCAAGTACTGGTCTGTGCACCTTCCAACGTTGCGGTCGACCAGCTCTGTGAGCGTATTCATCGCACTGGTTTGAAGGTTGTCCGTCTGACTGCCAAATCCCGCGAGGATGTTGAGTCCACCGTTGGATTTCTGTCTCTCCACGAGCAGGTCCGTATGAACGACAGCAACCTCGAACTGACAAAGCTTGCACAACTTAAGAGCGAGCTTGGCGAGTTGTCCAGCCAGGATGAGAAGAAATTCAAGACCTTGACACGAGCTGCTGAGCGCGAAATTCTCAACAATGCCGATGTCATCTGCTGTACCTGCGTTGGCGCCGGTGATCCAAGACTGGCCAAGATGAAATTCCGAACTGTGCTTATTGACGAGTCGACCCAATCCGCTGAACCCGAATGTATGATTCCATTGGTTCTGGGATGCAAACAAGTTGTATTGGTAGGTGACCATCAGCAACTTGGTCCAGTCATCATGAACAAAAAAGCCGCCAAGGCCGGTCTCAATCAATCCTTATTTGAGCGACTCGTTACGCTTGGTCTTTCACCAATTCGATTGAACGTTCAGTATCGTATGCATCCTTGCCTGTCTGAGTTTCCATCCAACATGTTCTACGAAGGCTCACTTCAGAATGGTGTTACTATGCAACAAAGACTCAGACGCGATGTGGACTTCCCTTGGCCCGTTGGAGATACACCTATGATGTTCTGGTCCAACCTTGGCAATGAAGAAATCTCTGCCTCCGGAACTTCCTATCTCAACCGAACTGAAGCCTCCAATGTGGAGAAGATTGTTACCAGATTCTTCAAGGCTGGTGTTCAGCCACAAGATATCGGTGTAATCACGCCATATGAAGGCCAACGAAGCTTTGTCGTCAGCTCTATGCAAAACACAGGTACTTTCAAGAAGGAAAATTACAAGGAGATCGAAGTCGCTTCTGTCGATGCTTTCCAAGGTCGTGAGAAGGACTTTATCGTTCTATCTTGCGTTCGTTCCAATGACCACCAGGGAATTGGTTTCCTGAGTGACCCTCGACGTTTGAACGTAGCTTTGACTCGTGCCAAATACGGTCTTGTTATTCTTGGAAACCCCAAGGTTTTGTCGAAGCACCCTCTCTGGCATTACCTGCTTCAACACTTCAAGGAACGCAACTGTTTGGTCGAGGGTCCCCTCTCCAATCTCCAGACATCCCTCCTTCAATTCAGTAGACCCAAGACCACATATCGTGGACCGCAACGGTACCAAATGGCTCACCCTTCATTCAACGGTCGATCTGGTACCAATGGCAAGGGACCTCAAGAGTATGATGCGGGTTCTATGATGAGCTATATCCCTGACGATGTTTCCTCTGTTCACTCATCTGCCCTTGGTGGGGTTGGAGTCGGCACAGCCTACCCTCAAATGTTCAGCAACTTTACTCCTGATACTTGGCCAGGTCTTGACCCCCTTCGTAGTCGTCCAAACGGCCAGAAGGCTAGAGGCCGTGGTCCAGAAAGTATTGCCGGGGAGTCCGTTGCTGCCAGTGAGATTACTGACGCTACAAGCAGTGTTATGGGAGGCAAAGGAATCGGACAAGGCGGTGTAAGCCTTGGTTCGGGTTTGGATGTGGCCCAGAAGCAAACAAGTTTGAGTCAATCCGATCGTCTTAAGCGATATGTTGAGTCAGGCGGACGCATCGCAGACTACAAGACCGGAGATGCTGGCAGTGTCTTCGGTACCAGTTCCTTGCTCAGCGGAAGACGTCTGGATGACGATGAGAAAAGTGTTTCGACTGCATTTGCCAGCCAGATTGGCGGAGGATACGACTGATCAATGACCTGGGGGTCCTGAAGCATAACTGGACAAATCACCTGATGAACTTCAAACGGATTATTCATAACCCGAGGAACGTAAGACACGACACTCAGCTGTCCATCGTTTGACATCTGGCGTATTTTCGGATACGTCCTGAAGCCAGCGAATTGATAGCCCGAAATGTTTGGTTAGTCCACAGGCTAAATCGTCAATTACGCAGCCAATCCTACCCACTACTGCCGGCTACAATATTGAAGCATTGAAACGGTCCAATCTAACACTACCCAGGGGATGGAGATGGGGAAAGTAAGGACAGACACGCGCAGATTGTTTTTTGTGGAGGGGTTGATTGGCTGATTTTTGATGTGAGAAAAAGGGAATTCGATATATGGGGGGAATGTTTAGAGAAAAATGGTACAGGGGAATCGAGTGCTATTTGGAATCATGAGATTGACCATATTCGTCACTGGCTCGCCTATTACGGCGTGGGATACATCGTGGTAAGCGGGTGTCGCATGCTGAATTGTAAACGCACGTCTAGATAGTCTAATTTAAGAAACCTTTGTACCAATGACTGTTATGCGTTTCAATTGCATAGTCCCTTAAGCTCTAATAGGAGGAAAGGGGGGTTCAATTATGTCACGTTACTTCATTTGTTGAAGATGATTCTTCTAGACTTCTGGCGTACTATTTTCTAGAAGTGTACTGTACATACACACAAAAGTTTGTAAGACCCGTGTTTTGAAGAGGTCACGTGGTTGTCCTCCTTATTTACCCCTTTATTTACTACATTGTCCTTGAAAGGCCTTTTGTTCTTTGCGCTTTCTTCGAATAAACATCTATTTTACGCTTGGAAGTAAATCTTGATCCTTGAAGGTATTACAATACTGTTATGGTACGTAATATTTATAGTTAGCTTATAGTAGCCACTCATTGGCTATATCTATTCAGGGATACGGTACCCGATTGGCTTGCCTGATATTATAGCCGCTATGAGTTCTAGTGAACGTCTCAAAATCTGATTAGATCGCAACGAGCTAATACGCTCATTTGCACTTTTCTCTCGATCTTGATTCTTGTGGGTGATCATGGCTATCAGACACCTAACTAGGTATTAGGAAAGTAGATCCTACTGTCACGAGCCTTAAAAGACGCCAAAAAGAACGCCTCGACAGGGTGAAATTGAAGGGACTTTTGGAGAAGGGAAATGGCTTGGTTACCTAAGAGTTGGGGTATGCCTGGGCGAAGAAGATAGGGCAGGAGATACCGGTGCTTTTCAGATTAAAGAGGCCTGTGATGTAGTTCGTGATTTGGTAGGAGTTAGGATATCTCCCTTTTTGCTTCTTCTGGTGATGTTGGTAGAGGGAAAGACATGGGATAACGAGTGCCAGGCACGAAGCTGGTGTGTGTCAACACGAATCATAAGGCTGGCAAGGATTCCAGAGTTCCTGGTCTCGGAATGCGAGTTGAGGAGATCTAGAAATACTCTCTACATTTTGAAGACTAAGAAGGGAGTATTACTTCTGTACCTCAAACTTAGAGTTGATGTCAGGGCGTGCGAAGCAGCGCTATAGTTGTAGTACCCGACATCCCCGCGACGACACGCCTGACAGTTATATAATAACAAATAACACTCCTCCTCCCAGCAAATCAGTAGAAATGATCAAGTGGTGGGGCCACTGATTTACGAGATAAACCAACTTCCTGCACTCGAAAAAACTTCGAAGAGATGTAGGGATGCAGAGTTAGTCCGAGCCCGAGCTTGTTTTTTGCCGTTTTTTGTTTTATATTGTGCATACGTTTTTTTTATTTTTATATATATCTTTTAGGTGTGAGTATTAAGATTAGATGTCTAGAGTTGATTCTGGCATGCAGAAGGGGAAGGGGAAGGGGAAGGGAGCAAGGGTAGTGAATAGAAAAGTGGTGGCTGGATGCATATTTAACTGAGAAGTCTGAAGGGGGCAGCAGATTTAATATCTTCGCTCGTTGGAAGGGTGTTTCCAGGGTCTGCTGCTTATTTTGTCGTTGTCAAAGGCGGGAGTGATAGCCTATCAGATAGAAATACCATTCAATGACCAGGAGAAGAATCCTTAGTCAATATTCAGCTCGTAATAGCGGTCATGCATGCATGGTAAGATCTGGAATTATGATGTAGTATAAGAGAGATGGGCGTTAATCTGTACACGCCTGAGTTATAAAAATGTTATTATACTAAAGCCCTCACAACTAAATCAATTATACGAATAGTTTAGAATAATTAATGTATTTCCCTCCTTATTAACCTAAAGAAAATGAGACAATTGATTTACTTGTGCCAGACTTGTGGCATAATGACTATTGATAGCGTGTACGGATCAATTACCAGGTTTCTTATAAAGGTTTAGGCGCTGAACGGCCGTCGAAAGTCCAATTGCACCTCATAGATCTGTTCAATGGCATGATCATGACTAGGCAGGTATTACTCAAGCCATTGGAGAAAACAACAAGGAGCAAGCACTTCAACGGCGCTTAGCCCGAGTCCAATCGAGAAGCCAATTCTATTAAATTGGGGCCAGCTCTCGACTTACCGATGAGATCACTTGTATTTTTTCAAAACGACCCCATTCAATTGACGAGCAAATACTCGATACAGATTCATTTGACACATATCGAAATAAGATTTAGGATGGAAGTCTCGCCTGGTTGTTATTGGCGTTAGCGAAGCTTCTGTTCTGTTTGCGCTCCAAAGCACATCGCGTAGCGATCAGCTATTCCAACCAGGCAACACTGTATCGTTCTTCATTCCTAAACTCAAAACTCCGACGGATTATCCAGGGTCTTGGAGAATACGGAGAGGCGGCTTTCTATATGAGTGTGAAAAGTAGAAGCCCAACTCTCATCTTGAGTCTTTAAAAGCCTCTGATGTGCTCATTAGACCCACAAGTGACTCGTCACCTGGGGAGTATTATATGTTGATGCTTCTGGAATTGTGTTTCCGTGCAAGGATGGAAGACTTGTGGGAGTATTTGAGTGGTTTAGCTGAGAGAGTAGAGTATCCGACGAGGAAGCGTTTCAATTTTACATGGAGAGGAGAGGAATTTGAACGACGCAAAATGACTCCTGAGGTCACCCCTCGAAATCCATAGAAATACTGGGGGATAGGTTTGACACCAATCGTTTTCTGCTGCAGGCGTTCAGACTACGCCTAGAGATTGTGTTACTTCGAAGTTGGTTATAGCAGTGCAAGCCATGTGTCATGGTCAAAAACATAGTCCTCGGCTCTCGCTCAATTAGGGTAATGCCCCGCAGAATAAGAGTTACCCCGCCATCGACAACCAACTTCGTCTCCAAGACAAATCTTGTGCGGTGTCTTATTTCGAACGACCTCTTGTATCTGTGACACCATACGAACCCTATCTGGAAGCAGATGTGGAGGTTTGGGCCGAGGTTGACGTGAGATTGTACGATCACAGTTACACACAATGGTTCGATGTTACTTTTCACGCCATGCACCCAGAGAATATTTCTTCCTTTAAAACTCCAATCTCAAGTGACATTTACTTGGTCTCTTCCATTTGAAGTCAAGAGAAGTTGACAATATGGCTCCACCAAGCGCAGATGATGCGACAATCTCTCCAGGGCACAATGAAGCAGTTGCTATGTCATCAGAAACCGAAGTCAAGAAAACAGAGATATTAGCTGGAATCAACGGTCCCAAATTCCAAGATCCTTATAAGGAGCGAGAATACCAGAAAGGGAGGCTGGCGTTGGCTTTCCGAATCTTCGCCAAGTTTGGATTTGATGAAGGTGTTGCCGGTCACATCACTCTGAGAGTAATAGTTACTTTCCGTCCTACTGAGCGTGGATACTAATTGATAAGGATCCCGTAGAACCAACTTCTTTCTGGGTAAATCCATTTGGGGTTGCTTGGCCATTACTCAAAGCAACAGATCTCATCCGTGTAGATGCCAGCGGAAAGGTTGTAGACGGTGGTCCGGTACGGCTCTTAAATACCGCAGGTAAGATGACACTGACATTTCTCCAACAAGGCGCTTTCCAAACTAATAACTCTCTTCAGCGTACATGATCCACCACGCAGTCCACACCGCACGACCAGAAGTAAACTGCGTAGCCCACTCCCACTCCATCTACGGCCGTGCATTCTGCACCCTCGGTCGACCACTCGATCTCATAACCCAAGATTCCTGCGCTTTCCACGACGACATTGCCCTCTATTCCAGTTTCGGAGGCATCGTCCTCGCAGCCGAAGAAGGGAAGTCCATTGCTGCGGCACTTGGACCAAACAAAGCAGCTCTACTTCAAAACCATGGTCTCTTGACATGTGCAAGGACTATTGAAGCAGCGGTATTCTGGTTCATGAGTCTAGAAAAGTGCTGTCATGTGCAATTGATGGCGGATGCCGCGGCGGGTGGAAGAGGAGGGGAGACGGTGAAGATTGGAGGGGAGGAGGCGGCTTATACTTATAAGACTGTGGGGACAGAGTTAGCGGGGTGGTTTAGTGCTAAGCCTACTTTTGATGTTACGGCCCATGAGTCCGGGGATGAGTAGTTGTTATGATTGGTTTTGTTTTCGCTAATGATTCTCTCGGCCGTACTGGGGTTAGCGAACGAGTCAGTTAGAAGTACGAAACTCAACGAGATATGAATTATTGCTTGATTCTGGCCCTTGTTAGTTACTTTTGTCTAAGCCTTTTACTAAATGGTAATCGAGAATTGAATCATGACCACGGTATTCAAGGTGTTGTGTCGCGAACGTTCGGCTATTACGTTCCAGACCGCTGTTCATGACTGATTACTCCAGTTGCCGTTCTCTATCTTCTACACACATTCTCTTTCTCAGAATTTCCTATTCGGGTTGCACCTTGGAAAACTCCTTGCATTTCATACTCGTGACTCTTCTACTTCTTACCCAACAATTTCTTCACGATTGTTTCCGATTCAGACCAAGAACTCAATCATTTAAGGATAAAATAGTCATTAATTCTATCAAAGCACATCGGTACAACAATAAAAACACAACAACTCCTTCGTTTCAATATGAGAAAATCATTACTGCAATAGCAAAAAAGAGATTCATGTGCATCTCTCTCATCAAACACCCCGTGACCTCGTACTCGCATTGGCGGCTGCCAGGTACCCCTCCGAAGATCATAGGACGCCGAAAAGGAGGCTGCTGATCAGTGTAGAAATGGATGAGGGAGGGTAACCGGGTAATAGTAGTGGAACGGAGATCAACGGAGGAACAGACGGTGGAGATGCAGATACGCGTTTATGTGCAGTTACGCGTTTATGGCGTGATTTTAAATTCGAGGAATTTCCGACGTTGAGGGAGAGTGGTGGACCGGGAAGTGTATTTGATAATACGAAGTAAATTTACGGAGACTTTGGACGGGATTGCGTAACTCTTTAGACCTTTCTTTATCCCCGAAAAGGTAGCGTTAGACGTCCAGGGTAGAATCAATCAAAAGTTGGGTGATTTATCTAACTATGGTTAGGTAGGGATAGGTAGGGGAGCCCTAGCTTTAGTACTGTTTACAGCGGGTTGTAGTATATTTAAATTAAGCATTTACCTTGACACTTACTTAAAAATCTAGCGTTGAAGTCTCTCTTTTAACCTTCCTTTGCGTAAGAGAAGGCAAGGGTTTGATATAGAGAAAAGCCTTAAGATTCATTAATAAAGGCCGGTTCATCAGGGGGGGGGCACAAGACAAGGGGCGCCCTGAGCCTATGGCTTGGCAAATTTAGTCGAGTAACGCCCCTTTTGAAAAATACTCAAAAAAGCCTACTTCTTTTCGCTCGGAATTTGGCCTAAAAGAAGTCGCTAAAACCCTCTATTCAATTACTTTTTCTCTGGCATATTATAAGTTGAAATTCAGTGGGTTTGCATGAGGACTTTTGGTAGAATGCAGGGGTACAAACTGCACTAGATCTTAACGCTTATTAGGCCTGGGACGTAGTACTTCAAGTAAGAAGATGTTCGAAACGATACTTACCGTTAAAACTCGATACCGAGTAGCAAGTCCCAAAAGCTCACACCCAAGACTTTTGGCCTTGGCCACGCGAAAATCCTCCTGGAGTGCCCTTGCTACTCCTTTTTGAGCTCTTTTGAGCGCATTCGATAATAAAATGGATCAATATCACATTATGGTCTTTTTCTAACACTTACAGAACTCCCTCGGATACATTGGTGTGAGCTTTTGAGTCTTGCCGTCGAGCTTTTGACAGTACGAAATCCAGAGTAATCAGTATTGTGGCAGCATAATTTAGCGTTCTTTTTCCTACAAAGAAAGCTTCAGCATTTAAGTGAGATATGAAAGTTGTAAATTACGCATCCAAGAGAACGAGTATAAAAATCAAGAAAAGGGTGTTAGTGTAATTCGTCATCCGCCAAACCTAGCAGGGGGTCGGAATGTAAATCGATACCGACATTCCAGCAAACGCAATGAGTGGGTTTTTTTGGTATTTTTAGGTCTGGGCCGTTCGCGCGAGAGAGGGGCGGATCGACGTGGGCGGGCGATGCGGGGGTCGCAATACGACGAAAGTACCGGTAGGGCATGACCATTGGGTGGCAAGGGCGTCTTCTTGTTTACTATCTACCGGGTAGGGTAGCAAATCCATGGTTTGAGGAAAACAGATGCCCAACAACAATTTGATGGTTGATTTGAGAGATCGTTTGTGAGGCGTAATCATGTAATACGACGGGGCTGCAGATGGGGCAAATAGAGCTTGTGCTAGTAGTGCTTGGCTTTCTTGCTAGTTTGGAGATCTGCGGGAATGGAGGCTAGGTTGTATTCTTCCGTGCTTGGTCAAGTTATCACTGCATAACTTGCATAACTTTTACCAACGTCAACTCTCAAGTCCCACATCCGAGTTGCCTTGCAAAGCCTGATATCAAGTGGGTTCTTTAGGGGATTCAAGTATAGTGAGTTGTGTTTGGGATTTCTCTGCGCATGGAAAACATAATAATGTATAGTTTGTAGAAAATAAGGACCTTAACGAGTTGATATAAAGCTGCCCGTTGACCCGTATCTCCCTCTTCACCATACGCCATAACGCCGCTCAAAAAGATATTCCAACAAAAGCTCGAAGGATATATACCATAGGCAACCAGCGCCGTGAAAAATCCCCATAGAAAGGTTCCATTAGCCCATGATATGTTGCCGTTCCAATTTGACCGGTTCCATGCCCCGTTCTTCAGGAGGATTCCATCCTATCTCGGAAATGGGCCATTCAATCCACGACTTGTGTGCATCGTCCAACCAATTCCAGATATTATTCATAATCAATCCACTCCATCCCTCCATCCACCAAAATTTCTCCATCTTCCAGAACAGCACACAAGCATACGCAAAGATGGCGAGCGCTTCCTGAGTTCCCTCCTGCAAAGCGACCAAATAACCATCCGAACACCGAAACAACCAGATGAAGATATCGCCCAACTCGTGAGAGTGTGAGGGACACGAATATATGAATGAAAAGGAATTTTGGAGCTCGATCATGTTGTCGAGGTACATCTGAGCAGTGTCCGGGGGTAGGGGAGCAGAAAGAATGGAGGCGCGTAGGCTGGAGAGATGGTCCATTGTTGAGGTCTCGATGCAGGATTGGCGCTGACGCTGACGACGGACGCGAGAATGGAAAAAGGCTGCAAGAGGACCAGTACTCATGGTTTCCGAGAAGCGTTCGATAATGAGTACAACACCTTTGAAGAGCACGAACCATTTGGCAATTCCCTGCTCGCCTACGACAAGGAAGTCTTCTGGCTTTCGGGGGCGGCCGAGAGTATGGATGCAGGTCAAAATGGAAAATATGTGTAGTGGCATGCAGTTTTCGTTCGAGACGTTTGGGAGTACTTTAGTTGCCCCCGACAGGGCTATGTCGTGATGTTGCAAAGAGTTCGAGACATAAAAGTCCCGACGTTCAGGGTGAAGGTAGGCGAGGTGAAGGGCTGCAACGGTAAGGATACCACGCATTAGGAATGGAAATTCGAAAGCCATTTGAGGGATTTTGGTACGCCACAGAGTCCTGAGAACTGGATCCGAAGTCATTGAAAGACTCGTTGATAAAGACCAGTGATGTAGAAGCTCTAGATCGTTCATGTTTAGGTCGGGTAGTACTCCATTACTTGCCATCGCAAAGCTGGAGCTGAAGGTATTAGTTGGACTGGACCAGATCCCATTTCTTCCAATAAATCCGGCAACATGATGACCTGGCGGCGTGCCCACGTTCGAAGAGCCTGCTGGCGATGCAGCTGGTGGAAGGAAATCACAGGAGACAGAATGCTTGATGAGAATCAATAATCGGGCAAAGTGGTCCTCGGCGGGAAAACACAAACCTTGATACAGTTCCAGCAAGAGGGTCGTCCTTCGTCGCACTATGTCATCGAAATTTATTAGCCTCTGTCATCCGTATGAATTAAAAACGCTTTCAAATAGAATTCTGGTGTTGCAAATGTTTAAAAATGGAAAAACAGGCGCAAAAAGGGTTGAAAGTTGAAAATAAGCGAGGCGACCATTTAAGAGATTCCGAGTACCGACCTTGATTTTCCTATGTCCTAGGTTAGCAAAAGACCATTAATTCTACACTTTCATTCATCTCACCTTCTCTTGCACGTCCGACAGCCAGTTCGAGTTTTCCGGTGGGATCTCCTCGCGGTGTGCAGTACTTTGTCTGGAGCGTCCATCTTGGAGGTTTTTTTTTCGGGGCAAATTAGTTTAGTTATATGACAAGCTCTCGGTCGTCGTACTTCGTATGGGTTATGTAGAATACGACACGTATCGGAGGAGGTCAAAATAGAGCCTCCTCAAGCTAAGTCGAATCGGCCTTGGCAGTTCCGGCATAGAGGGGTCCACGCGTCACCCTTGAAGAGTTGCGCTAGAGATTCATGAAGCAGGGGGTTCGGCCCTATAGAATCCCATCACTTGTACCACTCTTTCGTCCGAATAGGCAACTTCTTAAAATTGCAGCCGGTTGCCGTTGGAAGAGTTCGAAACGGGGCACGAAAGGGGAGGAACCTCCGTAACCTCGTGGCTCAGCGCATCGTCACCTCTGCAGCCACGGTTCTTTGGGACGAGGGAAACTTAGCAAGGGCTTTGCGAGAAGCTTGACCTGTATACGAGATTTTATGCGAGAAGCTTGACTGACAAGAAGTCTTCTAGAAGTGGAAGGTCCGGTAGTTCAGGAACCATTCCAACGATGCTCCAGAAAAAAGGGTCTAGCCCTATCCTCTGTGCCATTGGGCTTAGTCGCTTAGCCTCGTTCGTTGTCGTCGTCTCTGTGTTTCGAATGTCTATATTCTGGGAAGGGCACACAAAGTCAATAGAAAGCTACTGCCCCATATTGGTAAGCGAACTTCGAACTCCGGGCCTTTCACGCCGTGGGCAGGACAATCACAAGCCAGGGCTATGTCCTAATCAATTAATCTTAAGCCTACGTCAATCAAGAGTTTGTGCTGAGCAGAGTAGAGGTACAGTACAGTACTGTACTCTCACGGAGTAGGTAGCGTAGTTCATGGTGTTTACCCCGGAGCGATCGACGGCAGAGTCTAGACCTTCAAGGGTCCCATTCAAAATGAGCTCATCACGTGCAGTATGGTGTTTGGACAGGATAGGTACCCGCCTGATGGTACCTATACCTATACCTAGGTTACCTAGGTATTCTGGGGTTCAGGGCGGACTGGAATTCTCTTGAAGTGAGCTAGAGTGCTGGGAGCCCCCTCGTCGTCAAATAGGGAGGCGAACGAAGGGGGAGGCCGGGAGGGGTGAAGGATCAGAAACCTGGAACACTCGGCACTCGGGCGGGTTTGCAAACTACTGGTGCACCAGTGGAACTGTGGTACTGTGGCGCTGTGGCACTGTATTTACCTTTACTTGTCTGCTTATTAGTGTAGCAGTACTTGAGTACGGGTGCAGTAAATGTAGAATGTAGAGTACTAGTACTGCACCGATCCCTCAGTGTTCTCGAGTTCGTCTGCACTGCACTGCACTGCCGGCCGGCTAAGTCGGCTGGGTGGGGTGGGCACGACCCCGGGATGACATGATCGTCCGTCTGGTATGTCCACGAGTCCCAAAAGCTTCTTACTCACTACATTCAAGCATCCTACCACTACTGGCCTCCACTGTGCCATTGACTGACGGCCTTCCCCAAAACTCAATCGATCGCATGCAGTCTCTGTCGCTATCGCCGCCGCCGTCGCCTCTGCCGTAACGACTTTGTCCATACCATCCCCTCCAGGCTCAACAAGAATGCCCGATCTCGATTCCTCCGCCCCAACGCATCCAACGCATCCAGCCCACCCCTCATCATGGAACCCCCACCATAACTTCGAATCCGATGAAGTACCAGAACTCCCCCCTTTCTACTCCCCACGCCCAATTCCCGTGTCGCGCGCAATCTCGGAGCTCGACTTAACGTCCATGAACACTTCGCATTCAGCGAATCCTTCCAACGACACTCCTGCTACTCCCACCGAATCGCCATCGGATTCTGAACAAGAATCCCTTCTCCCTGGTCTTGTATCGCCCGCCTTCACTCCACCCTCAACACCCGGCATACAAACACCTTCACATCCGTCAGCTGCGCAACATGTCCCAAAGCCAATTCCGGTCGATAGCAGTGTGCCGAGTGGGGGGTGTGGACAGAAGAAGCCGAAACTCCTCAAGAAGTTGCCAGAAGTGAATTGTGTGGTGAGGGCGAGAATACCAACCACAATCGGAGGGACAGAGATGTTCCTCCATTTATACCAAAACAACGAGGATAATAAGGAGCATCTGGCAATTGTCTTTGGGAATGGAATACGGAGTCAAAGCCTGAACCGGCCGAGGGACGGGGAAACGGAGATGGACCGGTTGATTCGGGGCGCATACACAGGGAGATTATTTCCTGGTCGGACGACCTCACGAATGCCAGAAAACTCGAATGAGAAAGGAAAAGGGGTGGCAGCGCCTACTGTACCGCAAGGGGAGCAAATACCAGAACCTGCGATGGTGAGGATACATTCCGAGTGCTACACAGGCGAAACGGTCTGGTCAGCACGATGCGATTGCGGGGAACAACTTGATGAAGCCGCAAGACTGATGTCACTTCCGGGCTCTGGTGGAGGAATTATAATATACCTCCGCCAAGAAGGTCGTGGTATTGGCTTGGGCGAGAAGTTGAAGGCGTATAATTTGCAGGATCTGGGATCCGATACTGTCGAAGCGAACCTACTCCTCAGGCATCCCGCTGATGCCAGGAGTTATGGTCTTGCGACAGCTATGTTGGAAGACTTGGGACAGAAGGAAATCAGACTTCTTACCAATAACCCAGATAAGGTCAGAGCTGTTGAAGGACCAAATCGTGAGATTGTTGTAAAAGGAAGAGTTCCAATGATTCCACTGGCCTGGAGAGGGAAGACTGGCGGTATTCGCAGCGATGAAGTGGGTGGGTATTTGAAAACGAAGGTATAGAGTACCAATCAATCCAAGTTTTAGAAAATCTGCTAATGCAAAGTTTCAGATCGAAAAGATGGGACATATGTTAGAAATGGGGAGTTAAAGATACACCTCTTGGAAATAGGCGCTCACATAACATTCATTCATTTATTGTATCGCATTTTTAGGAGTTATTAGGATCGGTCCAGGTGGTCTGTATATATGATACAAAAGGATAAGTCATGTACTAAACGTAGATCGATTATGTGGCGATATTAAAAGATGCCGCTTGAGAGGCAGTCTCTAGAATATCATCAAACTCAACCCAGTCTGCTGCTACGTTTCCTTTATGAATCCCCTTACTTATTTGCCGGAGTCGAAACTTCCTATCTCCTACAGGCATGCAACTTTCTTCACAGGGCTGAATTAAGAAATTATAAGCTCATTGCTAAAAAGTGGTCCTCCATATCTAATAATACAGGGGACCGCCAACGGTTACTATCGAGGTATATCCGTCACGTTCTTTCAATGCCGCCATTTGCAAATGCATTTGGTCGGTCATATTTTTCTAGTATTCCCTATTTTGACTCATCGGTATATACACATCCATTGAACCTAGAAAGTCCAGTACAAGAATAAACCTCCGAGATACACCACACGCACCGCCCAAGCCTTCAAACAAACCCCGACGCCGACCTTCAAATATTCTAGTCAAGCCCCCTGAAAGGCACAAGTTCAAGGGTGCCCCTCCACGCTCCCGTCACACCAAAAAAAACGGGCGGACTTTGAAAGCTGTCACTTATCAGCTTATCGCTCGAGCTTGCAGGGGATGAAGTGATCCGACGAATAGCTGTGAAGAAGCTATCTGGATAAGATAGGTCAAAGGACCTTTTGACAAGCCACCATGGTGAAGTTGATCAATTGGATGGGTGGATTCTTGATAGCTACTCCCGCTTCGCTGGAAAGGGGCCTTCGGTCTCGCCGCTCAGAGTTGAGCTTACTCTGGGTTGAGGCGAAGTTATTTACTTTCTTTGATGTTCGTTCTGGACTTGACTTGATCGTCGCTTTGGGGGTTTCTGTTGCATTTCTTTTTGCGAAAACAGGTTGATATCTGTCTGAACCTTGAGGGGTTTCAAGTATTTGGAAGACGAGAGTTTATCTGCAACACTACCGCGAAGATGGCGGAATCCAGGGTTGTTGAGCGGAGGGTCTCGAGGGTTGAGGAGATGGATGAGGAAGTTCTGGCGGAGTTTGGATACAAGCAGGAATTACGAAGAGATTGGGGTTTGATGCATAATTTTGGGATATCCTTCTCGATTATTGTATGGTTCGCTCCCTGCCCGAGCTTTCTGGAAACTTGCTAACCTCTATTACTCCCATAGTCCGTTATCACCGGTATCACGACGTTGTTTCAATATGGCTTGGTGACTGGTGGTCCTGGAGGTATGTTGATTCGGATTCATATATTTGGGTACGCAAAGGGCTGATGGGGGATATAGTTATGTCTGTGGGGTGGATTGTCGTTTCGGCTTTCACGATGTTTGTTGCTTTGGGGATGGCAGAGATTGTTTCTGCTATTCCTACGGCTGGGGGACCTTACTATTGGTCTGCTTTATTGGCTCCCGCCAATCATTCTGCTTTCGCTTCTTGGATTACTGGTTGGTGAGTTATTCTCTGCGTCGCTTATATTAGAGACTACTAACAGTTCTCGGGAAAGGTTTAACCTCCTGGGTCAAGTGGCAGTAACAACTGGCATTTCATTTGGATGCGCCGGACTCATATCTACTACAGCGACTGTAAAATCATCTTATGAACCCACAGCCGGAAAGGCAATTGGGATATACGCAGCAGTGTTGATCTCCCACGGAATCGTCAACACATTCGGCGTCCACGTCCTACGGTATCTAAATAACACCAGTATTCTACTCCATTCAGTTGGAGTCACCAGTCTCGCCATCGCCGTCCTGGCAAAAGCTCCCACCCACCAATCCGCCAAATTCGTATTCGCGACTTTCAGCGACGGCACAGGAGCAGACGGCGCAGACGGCTGGAGTATTCGCGCATCTCCTGCATACGTAGCAGCCTGCGGCGCACTCATGTCCCAATACACACTCACCGGCTTCGACGCCTCCGCGCATCTCTCGGAAGAAACGCGGAAGGCATCGTGGAGCGCACCTATCGGAGTCGTCTCCTCAGTGGGCTTCTCCTCTCTCTTCGGCTTCTTCGTACTCATGAGTTTCCTCTTCTCGATCCAGGATTTCGACGGCACGGTCGGTTCGGATTACGCACAGCCCGTGCTGCAAATATTCATCGATCTATTCGGGGATGATGGAGCGGTGGTGTTGATGTGTCTAGTCATGATTTGTGTCTGGCATTGCGGACTCTTCTCCATGACTTCCAATTCGCGGATGATGTTTGCATTTGCGCGCGACGGAGGGATCCCTCATTTCTTCCATAAAGTGGATGATAAATTCCAATCGCCCATTCGGACGGTTTGGCTTGCTGCCTTCCTAAGTTTCTGTCTTGCGCTCCCCAGTTTGGGGAGTTCGGTTGCGTTCGCGGCTGCGACGTCGATTGCGACGATTGGACTTTATATCTCCTACGGGATTCCCATACTGATCGGACTCATCTACCATAAGCAATTCAATGCTAGAAAGGGACCGTTCAATCTTGGGATCTTTTCGAGGGTTGTTGCGTTTGTGGCTGTGGCGTGGATCTCTTTCATCACTATTATTTTCTGCTTGCCGACTGCGAATCCGGTTACCAGCCAGACGTTGAATTATACAATTGTGGCGGTGGGTATCATTGCGATAGGCAGCTGTGGGGTTTGGATTGTGAGCGCGAGGAAATGGTTTGTTGGGCCCCAGAAGGAGATTCGGGAAGCGGAGTTGGGGGTTCTGGAAGAGGCTGAGGGGAGGGTGGAGAAGGTTTGATTTTCGTCGGAGTTGATGTTGGGCTTGGTGTTTTGGTGGGGATGCTTTTGGTGCTTTTTAGCGAATACTTGGGAGGCAGCTATTATATGGGATTATTTACATTGTCATAGATGTTTACTTTGTTTCACTGTCCCTTACTCCCCTGTTTTCGAACAGGCACGTGATCGGCTAAAACTCGTCTGCTCAGGGCTCTTTTGGACCGCTTTATATGCAGTGAGTTGAATGCAAAGGATCCGAAAGAACTACTCGAAGTGATTAGGAGGATTGGGTTCCAGCTTCAAGCCTCAAGATGCTGCGCTCTCTGTTCATGTTTGAGCTACTCTGTATTATCCCTTCCAGGGTATCGAGGACCGAAAAATACGTGCACTCAAAGTAGAGAAAAAGAATCTACCTTTACAACATATTCCCCGTTGAACAAAGTCATTTGGGCAACCAGGCAACGCTTCTATGCCTTTGAGTCTCAATTTGACCAAGTTATCGCATCCACTTTCGAGTGCACGGTTTTTCTGGTCCTCGATAGTCTGGATGGGATAGAGTTGATTGTTATATGGGACTCTATCTAGAATACTGTGTTTTTGTTGGAACTTACAACGCGCTTGTAAACTCGACCTATGATCTATAAATGGAAATTACGAGGTAATGGAAATGTTCCAAGCCCTCGGGAGCAGGTGCACAGACAGTAGCCAAATCAAGTACAAAAAGTAGGGATCCTAGGATCAATGTTCGGCAAATAGAACCATATTCCATAGAATTCTAGGTAGAATATTCTATATGGAATACTTCTAGAGCGCCTATAAAATAGAATGGAATACTTCTATCGATTAGTCTCTGGAGTTCTAGGAGTTCTATGGAATTCTAGAGGCTTTTCTGACTAATTAAAACATAGTATTTAGGAGTGGTTTTTAAGTGAATAGTATACGAGTAGATATATCTATTATTAGATTCAAGTAAATAGGGACTACTTTTATAGAGACTCTCTATAGTACGATATACGTAATCGTAGGCGTAGCACTACTAGCCCTCCGCAAGCTCCTAGCTACGATTAGTCTAGGGCAATAAGGGGGATAATCACGAGACATTTCGACAGGACCTTATACTAGGTATAATCTAGAGTCTAAAGCCGAATGGAAACCTCCTATTGGTTACCCGGACCAGGGCGACTTTTTCCCGGTCATATGATAAATTCTATCTAGAAATTCTATAAAATTCTATAGAATATAAGCCTCTAGAATAGAATAATTCTAGCCAAATCCTAAAAGGAATAGAATTATTCCAGAGGGGGGTTCTGGAATGGAAAGCAATTCCAGATGCCGAACGTTGCCTAGGATACGAGTATTTATACTTTAACGTCCCCCTCGCTAAGCGCGTTATCGGCTCCTATTACCTAGATAACTAACTTTTAGAAGAGTTCTACAAGAGTTTTACCCTCTTCTAAGCAATAAGCTGAGCGTTCCACGAGCTATCTGTCTATATTATAGAGCCGTTCCCCCTTCCTTTACCTCTAGATCTATTAACTACGTGTAAGTACTTCGACGTTTCTACCTGTCCCTCCCTCCCCCTCTGCCCCTCCCTATAAGTACTTACCTACTTCACTGTCCTATAAGTCCCCACTTATATTATACCCCTATACCCCCTCCCCCTCTCTCCCTTCCCTGCCTATAAACAAGTAAATAAGTAAATAAAGAACTATATCTTTAGTACAATTTAAGGTTCTACGGTCACCGTTGGGAGCAGAAAATGTCTGGTTCTAGAAAGGTTTTATACCCCGGGCCGTCCTGTACCAGAAGCAGGTATTGTCTGTCACCATTCCCAGAGGAAAAGGCGTGAGTGGTAATTTTCTGATTCCAAAGTAACGCCATCTAAATGGGTTACAATCTGTGTAAATAAGCTCAAATGTAAAACCGCTGGATTCTGAGCTCTGGGAGAATATTTCTTCGATATAGGTAGTCAAAATTGAGCGTCCTACATTTATATTACAAAATTCATCTCATTCAACAAAAGATAGAGAGGCTCGCCTTAAATCTGTGGGTAGATCAGTGGAAGCTGTGTGATAGCAGGCCATACCAAAATCAGTCATCTTGGTAACCGAAGACGATTCGAGCTATGAAGGACAATATGATTGATTGACTGGAATCCTAAGTTGGCATTATTCCATGGTGCCCTTTTCTGCGCCCGAAATCTATCTGCGAACCCTCAGCGCCCTTTTTCGTCTGCTAAAGTCGTTCCTTCCCTCCCTTGACGAACATTAGAGCGGCAGCAGCTGCCACTCATCCTCAAGCATATCTTCCCAGCAGCGCCCACCATCTTTTCCCCATCAAAATCAACGCACTAGAGCTGTGCCGTACACCAGTTCCATCCAAAAACGACGCTGCTTCCCGCGCTACTGTTCACACCTCATTCAGGCTGTGTGCCGTTTCTCGGTGAGTACTGCATGCCTGGCCACGAATCAAGACTGACATTCTGCAGCCAAGACATCATGAGCGAACCATATTCATTCATGAACGATCTCACTGCAGCTGAGGACTGGACGGAGTTTTGGCAGCTGGACCATGATTGGTGAGTCTAAAAAAAAAAGACGTACTCACCAAAAAAGGGCCGCGGTAATCTCAACGAATCATTCTACTTGCCATTCACACTCGAATCTTTTGGAGAATCGCTTTGAGCACCCTCCCCACCCAGAATCTGCTGTGGATCTGATTCAAGCTCATAACAAAGAGCTTTCTGACACAATTGTGCTTTCACCAGCGTAAGTAATCCTAAAACTGTTCCTCGGGTCAAGTTGAAATAACTTGGATAGATTTGCGTTGATATACTTGCCAAATGAATGTGCATCGTGCGACAGCTCCCTAGACAAAAGCGAGCAGGACCTGAACTTCGTCAATCCAACATTATATTGCAGCCGTAATCAAGAGCACAGCTACCTAACAATCGCCTGTCAAGTCTCAGGATGTCTTGAGAAATTTTCTCATCTCCAAGATCTTAAGAAGCACTACTCGAGCACCAGACATAGCAGTCTGAATTGTAGTATTACTGGATGTAATGCAGCTCTTTCAGCTTCATTACCCAACATAGCGAAACATTTAAAAGAACATCATCCAAACAGCAGCCAATACACCTGCGCAAAGTGTGAGCGCGGCTTTAAGAACGATCAAGATCTATCGAATCATTGTCGAACGACTGACCATGCAGGTTCAGTGTGTCAATTCCCCCAATGTGATACAGAATGAATTGAATTCAAGGATCTCAGGAGGCATCAGTTGATCCATAAGAAAAGAAAATTAACCTTCCCTTGTACACACTGTCCAACGTAAGATTTCCTACCTAAATCCTTCACAAAATTAGACCTCTTCCGTGTGGGATACAACCAGAAAGCTGATTTTTTCACGCAGGTATCGTGGCTCAAATGGGTTCAAGCGCAAGGACCATCTTATTCAGCACATGCGCAACTATCATCGTATGGAGGATTATGCATCTGTCAGGGGACGCTGTGCTATTTGCTGGGTGTTCAAATACACCAGCTCCAGCGGCCTGACGGACCATATGCTTGATGCTCACCACTCTTCAACTTACGTATGCTACAAGCCAGATTGCGACAGAGTAGGCATGAACGGATTTGAGAACAAAAAGGATCTCAATTCCCATCTCAAGAATGACCATATCTCTGAATTTCAGTGCCAACACCCAGGGTGTGATCGCATTGGTAGCAATGGCTGGCGCCGCAGAAGGGATATGGTGAGGCACATTGAGAAAGTACATGGTTCCGGCGTTGGTCTTTAGAGGTTGGGAACGATTTTGTACTCTGGGCGTACGAGGCTGATACTCTGTCGTTTCTTTATTTCTGTCTGTTGCGATTGTGTTCGCTATTTATTTATTTATTTATTTATTACTATTTAACGTCAGGCGGAATCTAACTCGCGTGGGCTAGGTCCTAAAAGTCCCATTGTTGGGCAAATGACGCTAGGGGGGTGCCCTAGGCTACAGGGGGTGTAAATGAAAGTGCGCTAATTTACAAGA
>CAJVRM010000038.1:27195-133758 GCA_911693285.1 Hymenoscyphus albidus | reverse complement strand
CTGCGCTTTGCAAGGAGTAAGAGCTCAGTAGGTAGATATGATAGAGTGATTCAATAATAAAAACGCGTTAATATTACGCGTTTTTTATTTGTCTTGAAAAGGTTGGTGATGAGTTGTTGGGGATGCTTAGAGTAGCTAAGCGATCCAAGGATTTCACATGTAAAGGGTCACGTGATATATGCAGGGCGACAAAGTCGTTGTCGAATTTGTGACTTAAGGAGAACGAAGGATCTATATAAGACTGGCACGTCTGCCATTAGATAGGAGCTTCGTGCTCAAATTAGTTATCAATCTTATCATATTAGTTTGACATCTTTGATACAAGTAACGAGTTCACTTCCAAGTGAACAACCCGATAGTCTTCTTCTTATCATAGCATACCAACCAGCGAACACCCAGCCAAGTTTAGTTAGCCAGTTTGAGTATTCGTTACATATATATACGGTTCTACTTTAATGCTACTATTTAGATATCTACTACCTCCTTATAAACCTATAGTTAACCCTAGTTTATAAGGTAATATATTCTTAAAACCTTAGGTATAACCTTAAGTATAAGCTCTATAACCTTATAAGCTAATAAGTTTTATATAATCTAAATTAATTTAATCTATTATAGACTAATTTAATAAGAGACTATAGGAGCTATTACTATAAAAAGAGTATTTTACTTTACTAACTCTACGACGAGCTATACCTACTATAGAAGACTATATAAGTTATAACTTTAAGGCGGTACTATAATAGCTATAGGTACTAACGTGCATGTATAGCGAACCGGCCAAACAAGCGAACCGGCCAAAATTTTCTACACTCGCGATTGAAATTGTAAGAACTCTACCACAACGCCTCTAATCAAAAAACACTATTCAGAAATTTCTTCCTCAGATACTTCCTCTATAATATTACAGGTGCGCGTATTATGACCAGTCTCTCCGCAGTTGCCACAGCGCCGTGCACGTGATTCTTCCCTCGGCTTCCGACCACTACTTCTCTTTATTTCCTGCATTACCTACTCACCAACGTCTCTATCATCCTGTAGGTCCTGCGCTTCCTGTTGACTAAGTGATCCTCCTTGCTGTAGGCGTGTTTTTTTAGCTCTACGGCGCTTACTTAGTACTTCATTTGCTTGTCGAAGTCTCTGGTTCTCAGCTTTCAATAGTACTATCTGGTGCATTACTTTTGATGCACCCTTCGTAAACTGGTCAATGGCCTCGTAAATAGGGGTTGGAGAGCTACTTTGGTGGCGTAAAATTCGATCTTGAATAAATGCAGTCTGTGATAAGGCTTCAGTAGGGTTATTTGGTGTCTGGGAAACCCAAGGCTGAGCGGAATACGGGGGGGAGTTTGGAGGCGTTGGCGTCTTTAGCTTAAGATCAAGTGTAGAAATTACACTTTCTGGGTCAAATGGAAGAAGCCCAGCCCCTCGGAACCCTCCTCGGATATTGCTTTCTGTCATTGCAATATTAAATGCGGCGTGGAAGGCAGGAAAGAAATCATCCTTAGTAATATGGATGATCTGAGCCCGCATCATATCTTCAATTTGCTGACCATATGCCCTTTTCAAAGGGCTAAAACAGCCAACGTCGAGTGGCTGGAGTATATGAGAAGAATGAGCAGGCATACAAAGAGTGATAATGTTGTTTTCCTTGCAATATTCCTCAAATTCGTCGGAGTGGTGGCTTTCATGGCCGTCGAGGACTAATAGACGATAACCACCAATAGATTGGGACTTTGTATGCTTCTCAAAATGTCGAATCCAATCCATGCCTTTCTCATTTGTTGTCCAACCATTTTCAGTAATAGCAATCACCCAGTTAGGTGGAAATCCACTGTTTTGGTACCAGGAAGCGAGGTGATTTTTTGCGGCAACAATCACAAACGGTGGAACACACCAGCCTTGGGCATTAACCCCCTGGATTACTGTAACCCATTCCCGATTACCAGGCTGTACTCTTTTTGCTTTTACACGTCCTTCTGAGCTTGTAATAACCATTGCAGTTGAGATAACGCCCATCATAAACCCAGTCTCGTCAAAGTTGTAGATATCTGCATCGTAGATTCCGTACTTCGCTATTGTGTTTCGTACAAGCTCAAACCAGCCTCATTCGCTCAAACCAGCCACGAATGACTTCTGGATCTTCGCACTTAGCTCTCGGATAGTCGTATTTTCGTTGGAAGCGTGTCTGGAGTTCTGGGCGGCGCTTAACAAAGTTATAAGCCCAACGCGTCCCGACGCGTGGCGCGTCGCGTGCTTCAAGAAGTCGATTTGCTATATCTTCAATTACAGATATCCGCGGAGGAAATCCTTTTGTAGCTAGGTCGAGGATATGTTGAACAAGTACTGATTCCTCTAGCTCGGTCATTTTCCGTGAATTGGCTAAAATATCGCGTCGTGAAGGTATACCAAGCAAACGTCGACCTAGCTTCCGGTGGTCTACAGAATAGGTCCTGGCAGCAGCTCGAGCACGTAAATTTGGGTCTTTTTGCATAGCTTGGATAGCTAAGACTAACCGGCTTTCGTCATTTTTCAGAGGCATCCTTCGTTGTAGAGAAATTTAATATTTCGTGGAGGTGTGGTGGGGTCGCCGGGTTTTGGCCGGTTCGCTTGTTTGGCCGGTTCGCTTGTTTGGCCGGTACGCTATACATGCACGTTAGAGGTATACTAGTAATCTTATAAATAAGTATAGCCTAAATAGATATATTCTCTACCTATTTATACTAGTTATAATATCCTAAAGCTTCCGGATAACTAATAATATATAGTCGCCGCTATATAGAGACTAGTTTAAGCACTATAAATTATACTATAAATTCTAGTCTAACCTTAGTAACTTTAATAAGCCTTACTATTCTAAAATATAATTTCTACTATAAGTTATATTCCTTTACCTCTACTACTTAGACTAACCGTAGATAGCTAATAGATCTAAGCCTTTTAAAAGTTATATTATAATAATATAAGATATAGTAGCTATAATAACGTATTTATATACAAATTATAAGTATTTTATTAGTACTATCGAATAATTAGTATTTAAGTAGAGAGTCTACTAAAGGTCTTTTCTACTATACTTAAGGGAGACGTATTTATATATTATTATACCTAGGTTATAAAGTTAGATTTACTATTTATAGATATTATATAAGTAGTATAGATATATTTTAAGGATAGAAACTACTATTAATATATATAAGATAAATAGAATAAATATATACTTAATTACCTTAATAATAAGTACCCTAATAAATCTCTTACTACTTGTTTTAATATAATACTTACTAAGTTATAAGATCTTTATACTAGTCTTCTGGATAATCTATAAGGTAATAAGTACTTTTATAAGAGTATTATTTACTATTACTATAGAATTCTAGAATATATTAATATTATTATCTACCTACTAAATAACTTATAGTTAGTAAGCTTATTACTTCTATAAAGTTATTAATTTTATAATATAAGTTTATTAAAGAAATAGTATATAGAAATAAGGACAACCTTAAAGTAACTTATACTATAAGATTAGCGGATTATACTACTTCCTCTCTATTAACTTTATCTTAACTACTATAAGCTTACTTATATATATATTATATAGACTAAAAATACTATAGATAAGATAATTAACGCTTCTATAAGAACTATAATAATTACTAAGGCTATATTAGATAATACTATATCTATAAGGAACTAAATCACTACATAAATAAGTATCTAGTTGAGGAATAGGAACGATTGAGGAATAGGAACGATATAAGAAGAAGAAGTAGTAGTATAGATATAAGAAGTCCTATAAGGGTAATTTGAATAAGGTAGATAGATTTAGATAAAATGTATTATATATTTATTATAGATTATAAAGATAATTCTAACTCTAAAACTAAAAGTTCTATCTCTAACTCTAAAACTAAAAGTTCTATCTCTAACTCTAATTTAGATACTAATAAGCTAGAAAAGGGTTATATTAGCTATTATTATACTATAGAGCTAATTGCTTTAGAATTATTAGACGATAATAGTACTTATTAGCTAGTTACCTAGTATAATAATATAAGTTATATATACTAGATCGGGTTTTAGGCTAATAATAAGCTATTTATTAGTAGTTAAAACATAGATAAGGCTAGTATACTTTTAGCTATTACTACTATAAGAGCTCTAATACCGAATAAGCGCTAAGGTCTAGAGTACTTCTATAGCGTTATAATCAATATAGGTACTACGACTTTTAACTTAGTAAGATAGGATTAATATATAGTATATAAGACTATTTATACTTCGCTACTATAACTAAGTACTATAAGCGTTAAATTTAGTATTAGCGTATCTATTACTAAGGGTTATATAACTATTAATATACTACTTACTCGGACTAATAGATTTTTATATATTTAAGATCGAACTCGTATTTATTATATACCTCTAGGAGTTAGATTACTATAAGACTACTTTCCTTGATCTTAAGAATATAATTTAATATAAGTTATAGATAAGTCTTATATAACTATTATTTAATAATTTAGACATCCTTTTATAGTATAAGGACAAGCTTTATTTAACTTTATATAGTAATTCCTGACCTCTCTAACTAAGACTAAATTACGTTAATTCTATAAGCGATTTAGCTACCTATCTATCTAGAGACTATAGAAAGTCGTAGAATAAGCCGGATATAAAGTAGACTTATATATCCTTAAGAAGCTAGCTAAGTACTATAATTACTACTAAAAGTATAGCGCCTTACTATATAGATTCCGATTTACGCTTAAGGATAATAAGGACTTTAACTAACGTGGTTTATCAGCGAGTCGATCATATCACCGAGTCGATCACTTTTCCTTGGCACTACCTCCTCAAACTTCAACACACGTTTTCTTCAACTATTTACCATGGAAATTCAAACTCAAGAAGCGCGAATTACTCTAGCTATCGAGGCTATTCGGTCGTCCAAAAAACTAAGCAAACGCTCTGCGGCAAAGATCTACAATGTACCATATACGACTCTTTCCGACAGAATGGCTGGCCGAACCTACCGCCCAGATTCTCAAGCCAATTGTCATAAGTTGACTGAGTTAGAAGAGGAAGTGATTATTCGGTATATACTGGATATGGATTCCAGAGGATTTGCGCCCCGGCTCGCTGGTGTAGAAGATATGGCTAATTTTATCCTTGAATCGCGGGGGGGAAGACGCGTCGGCAAGCTCTGGGCCCATCGATTCGTACAACGACAACCAGACCTTAAGACGCGTTTTAATCGCGTTTACGACTTCCAGAGGGCCTTATGCGAAGATCCTGACGTGCTAGGCGCATGGTTCCGGCTAGTAGAGAATATGAGGGCGAAATATGGGGTTACAGACTCCGACTTCTACAACTTCGACGAGACAGGCTTTATGATGGGTGTTATTTGTCCTAGAATGGTTGTTACTCGTGCAGACCGACGTGGTAGAGGCAAGGCAGTTCAGCCAGGCAATCGGGAATGGGCTACAGCAATTGCCTGTATTAATGGGGAGGGCTGGAGTATTCCTCCATTCTTGGTAGTTCAGGGCAAGAACCATCTCTCCAACTGGTATACCGACGGCGGCCTCCCACCTAACTGGGTTATGAAACCGACAAGCAATGGTTGGACAAATAATGAAACAGGCCTGGAATGGTTAAAGCACTTTGATAAACACACTACAGCTCGTGCAAAGGGTCTGTATCGAATACTAGTTTTGGATGGGCACGAGAGTCATGAATCGGCTGAGTTCCAAGACTACTGTACGAAACACAACATTATTACTCTTGGACTACCTCCTCATTCATCCCATCTAACCCAGCCACTTGATGTTGGGTGCTATAGTGTGTTAAAACGAGCGTATGGTCGGCAGATTGAGACGTTTATCAAGGCCCATATCAACCATATTACAAAGGTTGAGTTCTTTCTAGCCTTTACAGCAGCATACAAGGAAACAATGACAGTCCTAAACTGTCAGTCTGGATTCCGCGGAGCTGGCCTAGTACCATTTAACCCGCAAGCAGTGCTTTCAAAGCTTGACGTAAGGTTACGGACTCCAACTCCCCCTCGGACGTGTAGTGCCAACTCCCTCCCCTGGGTGTCCCAGACCCCTTCCAACCCAACTGAAGCCCTTTCACAATCAACTCTTGTACGAAATCGTATAGCCTGTCATCAAGGAAGCTCGCCAACTCCACTTTTTCAAACAGTTGCTGCGTTAGCAAAGGGTACAGAGCGAATGGCACATGAGATGACCCTTTTGTCTGCTGAGGTCCGTACCCTTCGCGCTGCAAATGAAGCCCTAAGTAAACGCCGTAGGGCTAAAAAGACTCGTGTCCGCCAAGGAGGGGCACTTATAGTAGAGGATGTACAGGATATGTTAGCTCAGGAGGATGTAGATGAGCAAGTACGACGCGACATGCGTGAGGCGGGGGTTGGTTATAAGGAGGGGCAACCTTCTAGGCGGCGCTGTAGAACTTGTGGAAAAGCTGGTCATAACGCGCGAACTTGTCAAGAAGTTATAGATATATCTAGTTCGTCAGATATAGAGAGCGATAATTAATTTAATATATTGTGGTTGATTTATTTAGGTGTAAAGTTCTGTGCCAAGAAAAAGTGATCGACTCGGTGATATGATCGACTCGCTGATAAACCACGTTATATAGTTTATATAAATATATTCTTTATTTTAGGAAAATCTATACTCTATATAATTAATAAAGCTACTAATTAGAATATGACTTATTAGCTTTAAACCCTTTTAGCTAAATATATCTAGAATATAGTTATAAGGTACTAGATTTATATATTTATAAGGCTAATAGATATATTTATAACTAATATAGGAAAGAACTTTATATCTAAGGAGTTTAAGTTATATATAAGTACGCTTAGTATATAGATTACTACTATACTAGTAGAAGTATATAATTCGATTAGATTAGTTAAATATTACTATAAGCTAATCTACTATACTTATTCGATTATCCATAAAGAGCTCCCGGACTTATATAAGGATTTTATACTTTAAATAGTAGTAAAAGCTATTAATAATACTATAGAACTTAACGGCTTAATACTAACCCTACTTATATTTAGTATATATTTAAAGATAACCGATTACGAAACCTATTCGACTATAGTTACTTAGTAATCTACTATACTTTAAAAGGCTATAATAGAGGTATATAAGATTAAAGCTAAACTCTAAGTTTAAGATACCCTTAATATATAAAATAGACCTTTAAATAAAGTTAAAGATTTACTACTAGGATTAGAAGTCTAGTTAAAGTATAAGAATAAGAAGTAGTAAGGACTATATATATTATAAGAATAAGAAGGTAAAGATATTACTATTAAGATTAACGATTAATTAGTTAAGTTTTAAAGTATAGTTATTAAACCTTATTACTCTAATAAGGATATATCTAACTTAATTAATCTACTACCTAATATTAAACTAACTAACGTTATAACTTATCTAGATACTAAGGATATACTACTTATAACTAATAAACGAATAGTACTACCTAAGGGTTAAACCTAGCTAAAGCGTAGTTATAGTCGCCTATAAAACATATTATAATTTGTTACCTTAAAGTAACCTTAACTTAGGACTTAAAGGATAGTAATATATCCTACTTATATCTTACAAATAATATTACTATTTATACTACTTTTAATAACTCTTATAAGATCGAAATAAATAGATTAATAGAGAATAGAGTATATAGAATTATTTCTTTTAATAACCTAATAAAGGTCACTTATATATTTAGTTCTAGATTTATTAATACTATTAAAAATAAGGGAACTTCTATCGTATTCGAGAAGTCTAGACTAGTTATTAAAGCTTTTAATAATAATAATAAGAAGATAGTATTAGATTAATTATAGCTCTTATAGTAGTTCTATCGTATACTAAGAATAAACCTTTAAAGTTATAGCTCTATAATATAGTTTGAGTATATACTTAATTAAAAACTATACTTAATTAACTATTCTTTATATAAGGACTAAAAGGATTACTAAAGTAGGAGAACATATACTTTAAGATCTTAAAGCTACTCCATAGTATTCTAGACTTAGGTAACTACTAGTATAATACTTATTTTAAACACTATATAGAAACACTATACATAAAGTAATCTATATATAACTCCTACTTATTATATACGAATTATAAAGGAATATTTAGGATAGTTAGATTATAAACTAATAATACTCTTATACTTAGTAATACTATATTTATAGATAAGGAGTAAGAAGAATCTAAAGTATTTAAGTTAAAACTAATTAAGTAATTAACTATCAAAAAACCCCTTAAATTTAATAGTATAAATATTACTTTAGATAAGAATAGTTTAATTATACTTACCTATAATTATACCTCTTATATTAAGCTTATTAAAGATAAGCTAACTAATCTTATAAGTATAAGAGGATTAGTTTAAAAGAACTATTCTATAAAGGATTAATATATTTATTACCTAGTAAGTACTTAGTATATATATAGCGATAGTTTATGAACTAGAGGCTATATTTAATCTAAACGTTACTATATAGTTAATAAATTATAAAAAGAGAGAAATTTAAGTACTAAATAAGCGAATTTAATAGTTAATGAATAATTTAGAGAGGACATAAATATATCCCTCTAGACTACAATTTACTCCGACTTGTTCTATTTATTAACGCCTCCTTTATAAACCTAATAGACCTATCTTCCTAGATTAGATATATTTTATACCTAGCGAATAAGGATAATATTACTATAATCCTATACTAGAGTTCTATAAAGTATAGATAAGTTATATAAATTGTTCTAGCTTCTAAGCTATATACTCTAAGTAGAGGTTTTAATATAGTAGGAGTTATTAAGTTAACTTTAGACGCTATCCTAGGTCGTAAGCTTAACCTTACTATTTATACTAATTCTAAGTTAATCTATGATTATTTAACTAAACTTAGTACTATTAAGGAGAAGCGATTAATAATTAATATAATAGTACTTTAATAAGTATATAAATAATAAGAGATCTATACTATTATATAGTTTAAGGAGATTCTAATCCTACGGATTCGATAACTAAATTAAAGCCTTACTAGGTACTTACTAAATTAATCGAATCTAATAAGATTAAGATTAATATATAGGAGTAGGTTAAACATAGAGAGATTAGAGTAGGGAAGTAGGATATTAAATAGGTTCTTTAGAAGGATATTATAGAGTTTCTTTTATATAAAATAAGGGTTTGTTTTATGTTATTTAAGGAACTAGGAATAGCTAAGTTGTTTAGTTAGTATATAACCGAGTATAGCCTTCTTTGTCTTTTAAAGTTAGCCTAGTATTAGTATAAGTGAATACTGCTTAAGGCCACTTATATGCTATACTTAGCACTAAGCACTACTATATAATAGTAGTAGTACTTACAACACCTTTACTCGGTATACACAACTAATAGTCTTTATAATACGAGACATACGATGTTAAACTATTAGCCTTATATCATACTTTCCTTATTATCTTTTTCGGCTCTATTAAGAACTTAGAGTTAAACTAACAGAACAACTTTCTACTAAAATATCTCTAGAAATATTAGGATATTAAGAAAGCTTTTGCACATATACTTAATTTGAGTACTCTAGAGAATTAATGTAGGAGGTCATGCTTATAGTTTTGTTATAAATTTGTAGAGTTATAGGGTTGTAAAAACGTGGTTTTTGGTGTGTTTTCGCCTAAAAGCCAGGACTGCGCACGGAATTCTGACACCCCCTGGTGATTTCAGTCTGTCTTACAGCACAATAGGCGAGTTCAAATTGCTTGCCAACTAACGTAAAGGCTGAAGTATTCACATGAGACTTAGTGAGCCCCGAACAACTGGGATGTATATTTTTCCTGTAGGTTCGAAGAATATACGCTAGACATATGTGCTACGCCCGATAAACCACTAAGGTTGGAAAAGAACAGAGGACATATGGGTAATTTCCGAGCGCAGCTAACTTAGAAACGAAGTCTCGATCTTCCCAACGCATTTTTCACTCTACTAAATCGTTCTCGGATGTGATCGAACGCAGTAGGATTCAGGAAAATATTTGAAAATGAAGAGACTTTATCCGATCCTTACAGTAAATTCTTCGTATCAAAATATCCAAAAAAAATATATATAGCCTGAGCGTCAATGGCAGCTTACAAAGGTGAATATTATTCGGACTTTTGTAGCCTATAAGTATGCTACCCACATTTTTGCTAGCGTTTATTTAAATAGAATTGAGCAGACAAACAACTAACCAAAGGGGGCCCCGCTAGCGCAGTGGTCAATTAGATAGGGTCTTATTGAAACAGATATACACTTCCATGCTGTAGGTTCGATTCCTACGAGATATACAGTGACGTATAAGTTCCATGTTATACGTCGATACTGCCGCGGTCGATATCTTGAGCTTGGGCAACGGGAGTCCCTTTTGTGGCTTTTTTTCATTTATTTGGGAATTTCCTGGATTTCTTTCTATGTCTTGGAGACAAATTGAGACAAGAGCAGTGGTTGGGGATTTGAGCATCAAATTCACTCGTTCTTGCAGCTCTCATTTCGATGTGCATCTTCTGGCCCCTTTGCAGTATGGAAATATCAAGATCAATAATAGACTATATCATCCGTGGATTCGATCTTGCCACTTTCCTGTTTATCTTTCTCCATCCTCATCATTGGAGCTTTGATCCGTACTACCAATGCTCTGCCATACTATTACAGATGAGCTACAAACACTATTCGCATCGTGGCTAATCACGTACCTCAGGACCAAGGGGTGGTGTCGGTAAGCTTGTATCCGACTGTTGAACGGCACATCATCAAAATATGCACTTCAAATATCAGAGCAGAAGAACAATTCATACCTGAAGCCACGGAATCGAAGGCGTCTGCACATCTCGACATGCCTTCCGAATACTGTCTACATCTGTATCGCTATACCCCGCACCCATAATCACCGCTTTGGGTATCGCGGTATAATTCTTGGACCCAAGTTCGTTATCGTGGTTACAGGTTCCATTTTGAGGATTAATGGGATCTGAGATTTTGCTGCTTCATTAGAAAGACATAGGTGGATGACTGGGAACCCCTCGAGATGTTTAGCATGTTTCTCTTGTGTGGTTGGGAAGTAGGGTTGGTGATTACCGTCGATTTCGGGTTTGAGCGCAGCGATAACCCCAGTGGCGATTTTTGTTGTTCGGCCACAGAGGATGACGGGAATCATTTTGGATATATTTCTCGTTGCGGGGTGGAATTTGGATTGGGAGATATGGAGTGTTTATGAGAGAATGGGTAATATTGGGTTACATGTATTGTATTTACGTATTGATCTTTACTGTGCCTCAGCCTTTGGTAGGCTAACAGTGTGCTGGCGTCAGCTTACTGTACGGCGTAGGCAAGTGTTGATGCTGCAAAACAGTTGCATAAAAGAATTACATTTGGCTGGTGAGCGTTCTGCGATATCTCCTCAAGATGCTGCGAAGCTGTGAAAATTGACTGAATTTCATTGTCGGCCGTGGCATCAATTACCTCAAAATGAAGATCTAACATATTGGATTTAATGCTACGTACAGTTTACAGATGTAGGGCAGACAGACAGTACTAATACTCTCTAGTACGAATATAAAATTGAGCAAGTGTCAATGATTCTCATAACATATCGCCTTCTTCATTCTTTCCAAAACACAAGAGGTTAATTAAATTTAAATTGATGGACCATTATTTCCTGGTCTTTTCTTCTCATAACAACCCAAACAATTTATACTGAAACCGAGATACACCGCTGTTTTGCGTTTTGATCTTTTTAATAGAAATTATAACCCATCGAGCTCTGTTAAGGTTAAGGGCGGATGCTTGATTCATGTGAGTAGAGACAAGACTTTGTGCACATATAAGAGACAAGGAAAAAATAGTCAGGAAGATCTATTTAACAACCCTCCTTCAAGTTCTCCATCTAACCCTCTCCCCCTAGTCCCGAGACAACAACAATTTAGATGGCGACCCAAGGTCAAACAATTAATAACATGTATTTTTTCAAGTTATAATAAGACACTGTAGTAGAATTACAAAGTCCACGGCACTCGATCGGCGTTCGTGACGCAGTTCGGCCAAATGGCCTCGGTTGAGGGATCCGATTACTTTGTTGGGAAATTCTTTTTCCTTGTTCGTTGTTCTTGGCCTGCGCTTGAGTTGCAACTGTTGGGTTTATGTTTTCGGCTACATCTGATTAGAGTACCATTGCTTGATTCGGGAAAGTTAAACTTAGATTCTTAATTAGAATAGGGTTCTTCTAACAAAAATCAAATTTGAATGGAAAGGGTCTCTCGTCTCAAGAGGGGCATGGCGACTACAATCTTCCCCGTTTCCTGCACAGTTTCTCCAACCAAAGGTGGGGCAACCCACGAAACATAACCACAAACATCGTGACCTGTTCAACGTTATTCAAAGGAGCAGACCTCGGAAGAAACGCAGGATCGTACTCTTTGTACTGTATGCATGAGATCTCTTCAAGGCAGGGCATACCTAACAAGCACAACTTAACAAACATACGTTCTCATGAAGGACCCCGCTGCCATAGACACCAAAGACGCATCTAAAGAACAGACAGATAACACGGAGCTGATCCATCCATCACGATGATAACGGATATCTTGATCCCTTCGCAGAATGGAGGATTCCTCCTTGGAGCCCTTGCCATTTTCCTGTCCAGTCTCTCATACCTCGTCCTCAGCAAATCCTCCCACCTCTCGCGCAAAGCAAACCGCGCGAAAGCCATGAAAGATACATTCATATCGATATCTCAACAATCAAAAGAGATTCCCAACACAGAGGCCACGGTATTATCTCCTTCCGACTTCCAACTTCCCAGAAATTACAGAAAATACCACTAACACCAAACCAGAATCATGCTCCAAACACAATGAAAATAACCCAAGTACACCAAGCCCCTAGAATGAATATCAACCACCAAAACTAACAAATTCCAGCTATATATCCACCCCATAAAGTCCCTCCGTTCCCTCCCCGTCTCCTCCGCACTCCTAACCCCCACCGGCTTTGCGCACGACAGGACCTTCATGCTACTCCACAAACAACCCAGCGGAGAATTAAAGAACATGCACATCGCCAACTACCCATCCATGTCACTCTTCCATCCCAGTCTCTCACCAGAAGCCACAAAACTAGTGATCGAGCACCGAAAACCCGGCTCGTTAACCCCCTCGGGGCCAAATCTGGAGTTAGATTTAGAACCCTCGTGTTCAGAGCTGGAGGAAGTGAAGGTGGATATGCATTCCAGTCCCACGACGGGGTACAAGATGGGCCGCGAAGCGAACGACTGGTTCTCCGCACGCTTTGGATTCCCCGTCATCCTCACGTACTGGGGCGGGAATCCACGGGCGGTGCTAGGGAGCCTACCCGGTCGTCCCTCAAACGAGGGATCCAAACCGCCATCCGTCCTCTCAAAACTACTTTCCCACATCCCCATCCTCGAGGACTATCTAAAAAGAGACACCAATGAAAAAATAGCCTTCAACGACTGCTTCCCCTACCTAGTAATATCCCTCCCCTCCTTCAACAACGTCTCCTCCCGTCTCCCCTCAGGCGCCTCAATGGACATCACCAAATTCCGCTCCAACATCGTCGTCTCCACCTCGCTACCAGCCTGGGACGAGGACCTCTGGGGGTCCATCCAATTCCCCTCTTGCGGGACGGAGATCATCCTCACGAGCAATTGTGGACGCTGCAAGAGTCTGAATGTGGATTACCGCACCGGAGAACATGGGAAGACGGATGATGTCAAGGTGTATCATCGCTTGCAGAAGGATCGGAGGGTGGATCAGGGGGTCAAGTATTCGCCGGTTTTTGGCCGGTATGGGTTCTTGGGGAAGGGGGGTGAGGGGGTGGTTTTGAGGGTGGGGGATGAGGTGAGGGTTGGGGAGAGGTTGGAGAGGACTACGAGGTTTTGTAAGCGAAGTTTTTTATTACGCCGTTCTTTGTTCCCTGGGAATTTCCGAGAGATACTAGCTGACTTGAACTATAGACTGGCCAGGTATAACGAATTGAGAATCACACATCCATGATGGTACCAGGAGGTGATTCCATAACTGCCCAAAGGTAGAAAACCTCTACTCATCAACTCTAACTGTTGACCAAGACCGAGAATGGGATTTCAATCATCCCAAAGTTCTCGAATAACCACAAGGATTGGATGCTTCCTATTTTAGAAGTGCTAAGACAAACAAGAGAATCAAAATATCTTCGAGATAACGGCCATGAATCCCTACAATTTCTTTTATAGGGTCGCCCTTGCATTTCTCGTCTTTACGATGGATCCAAAATAGGTATCTGGTAGATTAGATTCTTTTGTGATAGAAAAAGCCAGCAAGCCAACCTCTATTGCTTCCAAAGAGCCGTGAATTCAGATAACCAACCGCGTCATTACTCCGCGTATTTCTTAAATATATCATCTCAAAATGTAACCACCAGCGACCAACGAGCTCAGTAGTCCCCGATTCTGCGGCCGGGAGGTTCATATCTCGCAACCTTCGAGACACTTCATGTGCTTGACGAAATATTTCTAATACAAGTTACGGTCAATCGAGAGGCACTCGTAGCAAATAACACGTCTTCTCCTAGGATGATACTATGATTAGAAGATTCGACCTCTTCGTGAAAAAGCAGTCAAAAAGACCTGAGCAGCTACATACAAAAGCAGCGCTAACATCCTTTCCATCTGCTCAATATTTTGTTACTCTACATTCCATTCTTCATACAGTATTTGATTGACAAAGCAAGAGGCACTCCTCACATGTGAGTAAATGATTTCTGAACCCGATCAGATAGCTGTCAAGGACTGTCTTCTTCGTCCTGAACTGTCGTTTCCTCTGTCATGTGGTCTCGCACAATGCGAGATCTCATTTGTGTCAATATTTTGCGCTTGACTGTAACCGCTTCACTATTTTCCTGAACAGTCATAGTCTCCTCTCCGTGTTCGCCTTTCTGGCCACCCCAGAAGCGTGGGATTCTATGCACTATTGATGCTTCAAGCTCCCTTCGCATTCGTGTGGATGTGGTCATGCCCTGGAGATATTCTTCATCAGTAACAATATCATCAAGATAGTGTTCTCCCTCTTCGTTGTAGCCATGGATATCACACTCTTCTTCATCGAACCCATCATCATTATAGTACGACGTGAAATTCTGACCGGCTTCTGTTCCCTCAGAAAAGGGCGGAGTTTCCATACCAGGGTCAATAAAAAAGTCTTTATCCCATATCTGGTCAATCATTCGCTTGGTATCGCGCCAGCAGCTTTTGATACATTTTTCGGTGTGTAACACACATTCAGGAAAGTCCGTACAGCGTTTTCTGGTATGATGACCCATAATAGGCCATGAATCACCAAAGATGAAGTTCTTCAATTTCGCCCCCAAGGAATAGTCAACCGGATTACCATTGTCAAATTTTCTTCCGGAAGTATGAGATTCGCACTGCTCAACCCAAAAACTAAACGCTGGAGACCAGATCTCTCGATAGGGGTCATATATTCGAGGGAAATCCCGGCTTTCATTTGTGGAGTGGAGACCTTCACAATGACCGGATATGCCGAAACCAGTAAGTGATAGCTTGTTTCGAATTTTCAATAGCAAATTTTCAAAGCTACCAAGCCAGAGACCGATTTGATGGAGCTCTAAAGTCCGCAGAGTATTCGAGTGTCTGCATAAAAGCGAAAATATTCCCCTTTCACATAGCACCATCCCATCTAAACGTAGATGCTCCAGATGGGCCCATGTGTAGTCTCCTAGAACTTTCCAAAGGGGGGCATACCACTTTTCCGGTGCATTATCCTCGTTGAAAACAAGGTTTCCTGGTCCCGTCTCCCTAATACACCAAATACCCTCCTCAGATATGTACAAAATTCGATCAAAACCATATCGAAGATTTCTCAGTTGTGGAGCCGAAGCGAGGAAGAAGCCCAAGCCCTTCCAGAATTGTACTGTTGGAGGTTCTGTAGCATCGAATGTGAGATGAAGTGTTTGTAGGCAACGTAATGGCTCTACTAATGTTTTAAGCTCTGAAATTGGACGGCCAAAGAAAGTCGTTGGAAGCATGTCATGGCTGAGATGCTTGAGCTTGATATTGCTGTCAAGTGTATATCGATAAAGATGAGCAAGGCCGAGCAATAAGAAACCAAACTCGGCTATCCTCTGACTAAAGAAAGTTTGGCATGTATCTGCGCTCCAAGCGTGAATCAAAGAATTTGACCGGAATGATGTTGATCTCAGTGTAAAATCAATGCGATTAATACCATGGAAGTGAGAACATACTGAAATAGCCGCGGAAGGTCACAAAAAGCTTCTCTGCTCGGAATTTTCACAGTTTATGAACCACCTTGCGTAATTTCGCACATGTGATTCTTTTTGGGATTCTAGTTGAGCGGTTCGTCTATCGCGCAGCACTCCTTTCAGGTTTGTTGCACTATTCCAAAAGGATGCGTAAATGCTGGCGTAGTTAGACACTACATTGGCGATACCATTCCATCCATAATCAAAGATAACTCGATCGATCTTAGAAAAAATCCGAGGGTATGTCGTGAAGTATAAAAAACGTTCTGTATCCATTCTATCACGACGAAATACGAAAGTCGAACCGAAAAGACCTCGGAACCCAATCTCAGTCCATCGCTTACACGCAAGTCGGCAGGCCTTGAGGTCATCAAGATCTTCGTCATAATATGAAGGGAGCAGACTAGAGAATATCATGATTAATATCTCATCTGGTAGCCAGGGGAGTGGACTATTGTTGATTCGTAATGCCGGATTGCTTTCGCTTCGAGAAGGAATTTCAAGCCGTTCGTGAAGTGAAATATGATCTGATATGCCACCGTCAGTCTCGGGTTAGTACTATAAAATTTAGAGATAAATGCAGTAAATTCTAGCTTGGAAAGTGTCGGTATACAATTCTGGTGAATAGCACCTTGTACGAGAGCCTGGTAGACCTATATACTTCAGGTCATGTGAGTGGCTTGCTACTCACATACTTAAGTCTGTAGAGTACCACCTCTCTTTACCTTTACTCTTCATACACGAATGAATACAAAGAGAGATTATGTTTGTGTATCACCCTTTACGACAACCAGGTCGTACCAACAGAAAGAAAATAAGAAGCAAACAATCGAAGATTCTCAGCAGCTACGAGGATCGAATATCGAAACGCTTACCTTCGCCGCCCTTATCGTCCACAACTTTTTCGTTAACTCAGATCTTACTCCACGCGTCCGCAAGGGCAGATTCAACGGTATATGAATTGTTGATTTCGGCTTTGGCGAGTCTCTCATGAAACCAAATTTCATCCCAAACATCCCCACCCGCATCCACAGTCGTAGAACCAGTCATCTCTGTGTTATCATCACAGCGTGCAGTTGCCCTGTCTTCAAAGTCTATACGCAGATCAGTAAATGTCAATGAAATTACTGAACGCGGCATGTAGCATTCACTTACCCGTAGCTTGACCGCCCAGGTCATCCAGCTCATCGGGGAGCATGATTGCGCACTGTCGTTGATGCTGGTAGATCACGTCGCCGTGGTAGTAATTCTCGAGGTCGAGATCGGGATTGAGATCGAGATCAAGGCTGCAGAGAAAGTGAACTAGAGTCGCGTCGCCGAGTATTCTTCGTATCCCTCTTCCTGCCACAAGCTCAATGATTCGATCTCGCAAAGGCAAGTAATCAGAAGGAGATCCAACAATATCGCATCCGCGTATGATACCAGTTCGTGGGTGTGGATGGGTGGAAGAAAGTTGAGTGCTGGATCGAGGTTCACGTCGCGGACTATCGTGTTGACCTAAGAGATGGAAGGTGGCCGTCCATTTAAGCGAGTCGCTCCTTCCCTCACTTCTTCCCTCAGCCTCCCATTCTCTCAAAGTGATGCTGAACTCAGCCAATGCAACCGAATCAGAAGTCTCTTAGAGGAAGCAATGGGAATTGAGGACGCTCAGCACTTTGGCAAGTCAAGACTGCCTCAGCCAAAACTGGAAGTAAAAGACAGAAAGAAAATTGATAAACTGCACCCCCGCCCTCCCCTCATTTGATACTAAAGGATTTCATTGAATGCTACACTAGGCCACTAATCTACTGTACAAAGCTTTCCCACTCTCCACACTCAGAGCCACCCACTAGCCAGACACCACCAAAGTCAATATTAACACATCTCAAACCTCACACCCTCTTCCCACCATTACTCAATCCTCCTTTCAAAAACCAACATCATAGGCTCCAGAGCCATCGTAAAAATATCCGTCGACTTCTCAATAATCCCCGTCCCATCTTCACCCGGAGCGAACCTGACATCGAAATCCGAGATAATCCTCGCGGTAACATTTCGTAATTCCATCAACGCGAGTTGCTTCCCTACACAACCAGCAGAACCTATACATTATACATGATCAGAAACACAGTATTCTGAAGTAAGGAGGGGTTAGGGTAGGAAAGACTAACCAGTAGAGAAAGGTAAGAACACAGATTTATTCAGTACTAACTCTGGTTTCTCTCCCCATCGTTCAGGAATGAATTCCGAGGCGCTTTTGAAGCATGATTCAACTGTTTTTCATTAGATACACAGAATTTGATAAGGAGGATGTAAAACATACGTCTTCCAACCGTGTAAAAAGGCGTAGAGACCGTCACATCGCCAGGGATATAAGTATCTCCAATGGTAACACCCTCCGGAGGAGTCAAACGTGTCAAGCCACTTGGAGTAGCAGGATGGAGTCTCAAAGCCTCATTAATAATCCCATTCAAATACGTTGCCTCAGCCAAGCCTTTGAACTCAGATTCAGATCCGGGTTCATAGAAGGTAGAAAGTTCCTTTCGAAGTTTTTCTTGGACCTGTGGGTAACGGGCTAGATTATAGAAGATGTGAGAGAGCGTTGCGGTTGTGGTGTCGCTACCTGCTACGATCACGAGTCCACAGTCTCCGATAAGCCAGCTGGGGGTTGTTAGTTTGTGAGTGGGGAAGTTGGATTGGGGACTGACCGCGGATCTTTGTGAATGGGATCGGGGCTTTCTTTTGAGGCGTTGATTAGGTAGGTGTACAAATCTGGGGAATCAGGTGTATACTGCACGCAATCAGATGTGATTTTGTGTTGTATCAATGGCAATACTTACAGTCTTTCTCCATTCTACCTGTTTTTTATTGTGTGCAATGAACGCCTTTGTTGCACCAGCAAGTCCAGGAATTGCTTTGAGAATTGGTAGGATCCAGATGATTGGAGTGAGAGGCTATGAATTTCTGATCTCAGTACAACTTTCTCAACCATAGAAGGCAATTCTTACCCCCAGATTAGCCATTCCTTCTGTCATGAGAGTAATCACGGAGTGCTACAAAAAATCAGTATATTGCGTGGGCAATCGAAGAATGGCTGACATACCGCTTTCCCATTCTTAACCATATCAAATGGAGTACCAAACGCCATATCACCCATGATATCAAACGCATAAAAGTTGAACCACTCGCAAGCATTGACCGCCTTCCCAGATCTCTCATTCAACTGCGAAATGAGCTGGTCGGTATACTGTCTCACTCTCCCTTCATAATCACGTAGAGCTAAGTAAAATCATAAGCAGAGCAACAACGAACTAGCGAGCTATGATATCGTACCTTTAGTACTAAACGCACGATCCCAAATCTTTCTCCTCGAATCATGAGTCGCCTTGTCTCTCTCAAGATTCAGAGCAAAATCCGGGATGGCGATACATTCATACCAAATACTCTTCCTGAACTTCGGCCCTAGAATCTGGGTCACGGCCTTGGGCGCTGTGATCGATATCTCATTCGGACCAGTCCTTATCACCCGTCAGATAATGCACCACAAATTCACACAACAGGAGCGAAAGACTACCTCACAAACTCTCCATACTTCTTATGAAGTCTATCGCGATAAATAAAATCCCTCGGTCCATTCTTAATCAGATAGGACGTATGACAAAGTTTCGAAATCTTCCAGCTCAACGGGCCCGGGAATTTCTTCAGGGCATGGAAGAAGAGCCGGTAAATGACGATACTCGAAAACAAAGCCGTGGTATACGAAAAAGTCGCCACGGTCGCAATTTTCGCTGCTTCGAGATATCCATCCTCTCCAATTCCTCTTAGGATGCTGATGTATATGGCGGAGGGGATGAGGAATGCAGCCGCGACGAGGCGGGGTCCGACAACGTGGTGTTCGCCCTTGATGAAATATCCTAGATGGGATGCAACGCCTATCGCGGCACTCGCTGCAGCAATGGCTGTCAGGGAGGGGAAGTCCATGATTTGCGTTATGGATTGGAGTTGACGTTATGTTGTGACCAGACGTCTAATAAGGGTTTACATAGCCCTTGAGAGCAGCGTGGGTCATAAATCTGGTATAGTAACACCAACCAAATATGCAGGTGCAGCCAAGGTTGTGAACGACAACACAGCCAAGGCCTTGGGGCAAGCCTTGTTCAAATTTTAGCTACTTCGGTACTACCACATCTCACTCATACTCGAGTACTGGTCTATATATAAAGGGGGTGGACAGTCAATTCTGGACACTGTCACGTAGATCATATGTGAACAAAGTCTATATCGCCCAGATACAAGTCTTTCAATCGCTGGTTTAGCTAGAAATCATGGCCGAGAGATCTACTTCTATGATCAGCGACAGTGTCCAGCTTTAACCGTTCACCCCCTTTCCAATTGGCCGCATGATGGGGTGACGCTGAAGGCTGGAGTTTCTCTCATAATCGTGATTGGCTAATGAACACACGAACTCCGAAGCAATAAAGACGCAAAGGCGGGGGTGGAGATGTGCACAGTTCTTGCCCTGGGCATGGAAGAAAGGAAGGAAAGAATAAGGGGCAGAATGGGGGTATCAATACCTCGGCTATCGGTGATATATATCGTTAAAGGTTTAAGGGGCACAGGGGAACCTGAAATAGTTTAGATGCGGGGAGAGGTACAGTATCAACCCAGATCCTTCCAGGTTGTGAACATTAAAAAAGAAAACGTGATTAGAACAAGCAGCACCTGACCTATATAACCTCTAGAGTTCCTGGTTCCATACTATTTTATATCAAGTATAGGTTCTTAGAGAATGGAAAGTAGAAACTCTTCTATCCATATTAAATTATACTCTAATATAAGATACCCATAGACAGCTTTGCAGGAATTATCAAGTGACCCATCACCCTTTACGACCCTCCAATAAAATTCATCAGAACGATTAGGAAATAGTATGGTATATACGACCATAGACCGAGGAGAATTGGGCATCCCGTCCGCTCTGCCATACACAAGCCTCAGATCAGCAGATTAGTAGTTGGGTGGGTGGCCACCAGCGAAAACCTGCTGTTGTCCTCCTGTTTATTATTTTTGCCTTTCTTTTTTGTTTTTATTATCTCAGTCGTGAACTTGTGCGAAGATTTGGAGCGTTATTCACGATAACAAGCATTCTGAGTACAGATATAAAACCAGATTGCTGCAACGAAGACATTTCAGTCCCCGTCAAAAGGGACATCTTTGAATGTTACGCAGCTAGTTCCGCTGGTTATGCTGCCGGGGATGTAGTGGTCTCGGCTTTCGTATTAGGGGGGACTGGTTAGGTAGTTGTGGGTGTGGGTGTGTACATGGATTGGGGGGTTGCTGATGTGCCGAGATGGCGAGTGAGAGTTGTAAAGAGGAACGAGTATTTTATCTTGTACATTTGGGTAGTTTCGTAGGGAGTTTAATTCTGCATTTGAAGAAATGGCAAGGGAAAGCTTCAATCCATGTATATGTGCTTGCAAAATTGACTGAGAATGGTGGAATTTGCATTCAATGTTCAAGCGTCCCAGGATATCTCAGCGACACCGCTTTACAACCATACACTCTATAGAGTCATGGTATCTCAAACTTACCATTTGTATCTAGCCACAAAGTAGCAACTTGCTGCCTAATAGGAAGCCTCTTCTTGAAGTCCGGAGAAGGATAAGAAATAATACGAGACACAGTTCGCTTATTGTCCGGTAACTTGTATCCTATTCCAGCGGATACCTGGATGGAGATACTACAGTACTCTTTGTATTAAACATCAAGAGATAAACTCTCGGTAGACTCCTACGCATCAAAATTAACAGAACTCTCAGTTGGTGGATGTATAATGAGGGAGTTACAAATAGTAACTTTAGGATTTAGTAGTAGAACTCTTTCTGTTCTCAACTTAGAATGAAAAGTTAGTAGGTTAAAGGTTAATCTCTGATGCTACACGCCTTGTCAGATTGGATAGAACTCACTGTATAAATATACTTACGGGAGCACCTAAAGCTATTACTCCAGCGCGGTAGGAGTTGAGCGATCAAGTCACATGAGCGACCTCTTCTCTCGAGTACCCGGGTAGAGAATATCCCCTTTCGCTTTGATCCGTACCTCACCACAATTGCATATAAAGAATACTCTTTCAATTCTCAAGTACTGTATAAACATACCATTAGCGAAGTAAGAAAAAGGGAAAGAAAAAGAAAAAGGAAGAAAAAAATTGATTCCGCTCTCAAAATTTGATTCCGCTCGTCCTACCAGTTGCTCGGCGATGAGCGGCCCTTTTTATTCTGAATTTGGAAGGTGAAGGTGGGGACAGCACCAACACGTGCTACAACCATAGGACGCCAAAACTCAATGGCAAGTTCCTGTCCAACAGAAATAGCATCCAAAAGTTATTCCATAAGTATATATACAATTAGCGCATCACTGTAATGGCTTTTCCTTCTGCAAGTGTTTCATCACCCTGTCTTTATCGCCACCCCCCACGATGCAGACTAAAAACCTTCACTTGCTGGCCCTCAGCACGCTTGCTGTCGCCTGCGCAGCACATCCGACGGAGGAATATATCAGGTACTCAACGGTCACTGGGGTTTTCTTGCAAGATGAGAACTCCACCGTTCCGGCGACTTTTGATTATGTGTGTGGAATTATTCCATCGGTTCTTAGGGTGTCAAACTAATGATCTGATAGACCGCTACCAATTTCGGATTGATCAACCGGACTTATCCCACAGATAGATATGAGAGAAAACCTTTTACTCAATGGCAGAGATTCGAGAAATATGTTGATCATTTGAATGATGAATGCGATGATGATGTCGAGTATAAAGTCTTGTTCATGGGTCGTCACGGGGAAGGATATCACAATGTTGCTGAAACCTATTATGGCACTCCAGCTTGGAACGTAAGTCAAAAATCACCATTTTGATACCCCATTCTGACAAAATCCAGTGTTACTGGTCATTATTGGACGGAAATGGAACTTCCGTCTGGGCGGACGCCGAAATCACACCCAATGGTGTAGCCCAAGCTCAGGTCGCAGCCGATTACTGGGCCACCCAAATTGCGCTTCAAAAGATCCCTATTCCGCAATCTTTTTACACATCGCCTCTAACTCGTTGTTTACAAACTGCCAATATCACGTTTTCTCAGCTTCGTCTTCGTCATGGGGCTCATTTCAGGCCAACTGTAAAGGAATACTTCCGAGAGGGTATCAGTGGTCACACTTGCGACAGACGTTCAACCAAGTCATATATCCACGACTTGTTCCCACGATATAAAATCGAGGAGGGCTTCACCGAATGTGACGAACTTTGGAAGCCATTGTTGGCTGAACAACCTGTTAATCAAGATATCAGGACCAAGATGGTGTTGGATGATGTATTTGGTAATGATAAGCATACTTGGGTCTCAATCACCAGTCACTCGGGAGAAATTTCTAGTATCCTCAGAGGTAAATATACCTTCTTTCCCTTGTTTTCAATGGTACTAACTCATCATAGTCCTCGGCCATCAACCCTTCAGACTCGAAACAGGAGTAGTCATCCCCGTCCTCGTCAAAGCCGAAACGATCAAGGGGCACGCACCAGTCACAACACCAGTAGACTGGCCAGACTGGGAGGACTGGCTACCAATCTCAACATGCAGCGAACCGCCACCACTTGTAACCTCAATCTCACAAAAATGAAAATAACCATGATAGTTTAGCAATTAAAGCAATTCATAATACACAATTCCATCTTACACCTTCCCTCCCTCCTTACTGCGCTTTCTCCTGTCTCTGAATGCCCTCTTTCTCCATCCCCTCACACCCCGCTACCTTCCCCGCAACCTCCTCAGCTTTTCCAAGACCACTTGGAGCGGGCTCGCCTTGTCTTTGTGCATTCGCTTCCTGATATCTCATTAACACTATTCTCCAACCCTAACTAATGAAGTAATGAATGGGAGATTGCGAGGGAACAAACCTTCATAGTCCCAATCCCATCACCCATATCCTTCTCCCCGCTCTTCTTCCACTCCTCACTCCCGGTCACAGCCCCGATAGTAGACTCTACGTATCCCTTCGCATACTGGGCGTGGCCTGCGATCATGGAGGGATCTTGGGCGGTGTTGTTTGTTGTTGAGCTGGACATTTTGAGGGATGTTTTGGGTGTGATTTGGGAGGTTTGTTTGTTTTGCTTTTGTGTGGTTGGATTTGGTTGATTTCTGATTATGGCGAGAGTTTGTGAGATATTTGGTTTGATAATTTGGGCTTTAAAGAGTCGTGATGGAGAGTGCAGCTGGGTTTTGTGGCGTTCTGAGGAGGGGTGGTGATGTCATATATGCCAGCCATTGCTTTGGGCGAGATCTACGTCACCTCTATTTCTATGCATTCAATTTTGCTTGTAAAATTCATTTTCATTGTGTCTTTTATCAGAAGGAATTTTCTGTAGCTACGCCATTCCAAAGTGACAATACAAAATTTCGGACCAGAACCTAGCATTTCCATATACGCACGGTGGGATAAACTTGAGATCACACCCCTCACCATGACTCAACAAATTTATCAACCTTGGAAGTCCATAAGTGTCTTTTGGATTTTATCTAGCTGCTCGAGTACCAATACCTAGGCACTTTTAAGATCTGTTGTGTTAAGGTATTGGAGTGTGATTTAATCCCAAAGCATCAGAATCTGAAGGATCCCGCCTCTCGGAGCATCGAGGAAGATTTTAAAGCTCTAAGGAAACAAATCAATCCTCGAATGACTTGACTACCGCACCATAACCCAGGTAAGATCTTACCTCAGAGCAAAGTCAAAGGAATCTCGCTGTTTTGTTATTCCACCTTTTCCTTCTCGCTTATCTTTGTTGGTTTCTGTGCTTTCTTTCCGGGTCCGATTAAGCTTCGTTTTCTTGTTTTTCTCTATTTTTGTGTGGTCCATCCTATCCAAATGGGAGATTCTGAGAAGAAAGTCCCTTCGAGATGACAATGTAGTAGAAAAGTCCAGGTTAAACTGGTTGGCTTCACGAAATCCGTGCTGTTGTTTCATGATGTAACACAGCTCTCCTCTTGCCATACCAAATTCCGAGAATGTTAGGTCAGATATAGAAAGAAGACTTTTTGAAATGATTGTCAGTACGAGTATAGTGAGAATAAATATCTCGAGTTCCCGGCTATTATTGTACGATAAAATAAAAGCAGGGAAGTAATCTCTTGGTCACTGAAGATCACGTATCCAACCCCAGTGCATCGGCTTTCTTTCGGTTGAGGATGAGAGTGGGTCGGTTTTGGGGATGCTTTTTACGCTGGGTGGTGATGGTTAGGAGAGAGAAGGCTACGAGCTAAAGGGTCTAGATTTGAACTTTGAATTTGTTGGGTATAGAGAAGAAGAAGGGTGGCTTTTTCCTTCTCGATACCGCTATACTCACTACTTACATCCACAATCCCATGGTCAAATCAAGCGAGTGAAAGCGAAGCGATGCGATGAGAAGGTTTCACGGCCAGATTGGAAAAATATATAGATCGTCCAATTAGGTTGACGATCGGTGATCACAATTACGCTTCTTGGTAGAATACATTAGGAGGGGTATAAGATCTTGTCACGATGAAGGCTAGATGACAGGCTATGGTGTCCCCCTTTACGACTTAGTCTCATACACGGACTTTGATCAACTGTTATGTACCTGCAAGGATTGATATTAGTATGAGACTATGAGTGTGAGACAGTTTGGCGAAACTCTGTAATCTTACACACCCTAAGAACCTATCCTACAATATTTTCCAGAAGAATTACCTTGATTGTCCTACAGTACATAACTTAGGTTAATACGATATAAAGATAGTAATTTTGATTATCCGAAATTACTCAGAGAACCATTTTCATTGTACGAGACTTTTAGGATAATAATATCTTTTTCGAACCTACGGTAGATGTGTATAGAGTTTCGCCTAATCTAACTGTCTTAATATTCAGACGGGGTTGTAAGCAGCGATATTTGCACAGCTATCAGAAATTCAGAATAGAAAGTTTACCCGCGGTTATTGTTACGAAAATACCTCTATACAATTTCCGAACATAAGATAAGGGAAAGGCGGTGTCACAAATGTATGTCGACTTGCAACTTAATAATATAAATACGGAGGTTCTATCAATGCAGCTCTGTGAAAATAGTACTTCTCGCTTACTACCTAGATTTGCTTTTGGGGTGAAAGTTTATGTTTCGCGTGCGCTTGCTCCATTGTCTCCAAACTTTTTTGGTAAATAAAGGATTGTAGTTTAAGTTATGGCTTATTGCGAGACTAAAGTGCAGAAGAATTACTTTTTTGTTATTTTTATAGTAGTAAATACGGTACAGTGCGTATCTCAGCACCATGATATTCGTTACAAGGACCTGTAAGATTACAAAATCCAACCCAAATCCCTTCCTAGTATCATTCCCTTGAGAGGCTGCACAATCCAATTTCACATGCGCACCAAATGCCACTCCTCGATACCTGCATCATAATCCAGATTTCGCATCGCCGGTCTCTCCCCAAGAATTTCTTTAGCTTCTCACCCTCAGCGATATCCAAATTCCCCCGATGCTCCAGAATCAAAATTCACGGTCTCGTAAGCGTATACGACGGCACAAACTTGATCTCCACCGGCTCAAGGATATTAGGGTTACGATGCCCATGAAGAATAACCTTAAGATCTTCCCACAACACCAATCTCATATCCGCCTTCTCCTTCTCCAGTTCCTTCCCAATCGTCCTCCCAACATCGCGCCACAGCTGAAGCTCCTCAACAACATCACTCACTCACATACATACGACCTCCTCCCTCTCCTTCTCCCTCTCCTCCTGTATCACCCCGCTGCACCAAAGTAATACTTTCCAACCGCGAAAACAACGGCATATACCCAGCCAACAAATCCAGAACAACCTTCGCCACGACACCACCAGAGAAATAAATATGTCGAACTTGCGCGAGGAACTTCAAATTCGATATCCGCACTCGTTCGTCGAAATCTGCCCCTAGAGCCGTACCCAGGAGTTGTACGAAAAGCTCAGCCGAGCCGTGAAGCACATCCGTCTCCCAATCTATAAAGAATCGTTCGCTGAAGTCGGCACGTCCTGTGGCGCCGATATAGTGCTTCTTGGCGATGCGTCGGGATTCGTGGCAGGCGTGAGGATACTGGGGATAGGATGGTTGATGTCGCATGTAACGAGGAGGCTTGGGACTATGTAGCTTCCAAGACGGGGGATTAAGTTTAGTATTTTATCCTCGGGTGGTGTTTCGATTCTAGTCTTAGACTGGGTTGGATTTCTTCGCCAGTTGACGAGAGGTATTAATCTGGGGTCTGGGAGGGTAAAGTGCCAGATAATTCGTTGGAGCTCGAGCGGGAGGTTAGGGAAGTATGGAAAGGTTTTTAGCACCTTGACGGTGTCTGACTTGGTGATAATTGCGTCTGGATTAGCGATGGAATTTAGCTTCGAGAGGAGCGCTGACGCGAGAGGAGTAACTGTGAGATTTGATTCAAGAAGGTCGATTGGATCGAGAGCCGAGTTGAGACGAGACGTTCTGTTTATTATGGAGGTGCTGACGGTGACTGTATCAAGCTTCTTTTTATGTGAGGTATCGAAATCGAAATCACGTTTCGACAATGACAAGTCGTTGATATCCTTTAGACCATCGGCTGGTACTGCGACACCAGAGTCGTTCCGATACATGATATCTTTATCTGGTGCTATCATATCTAGAATATAGAAACCTAAATCTGAAATCAGTTTCGCGATGCTTCTTCATGAAATAGAGGATTGGCACTTACTTTACCACAGGAGCTAAGGTAGGTGATGTGTATAATAAAGGTGTGTCCTGCTGTGGATTTGACTTATCCAAGTCGGGCGATGTAAAAGACCTATATTATCATGTCCCTAATAACTAAGTCCTGTGTTGCATGTCGAAGCATGTGTAGATAGCGAAGTTCCTGTGGAGTTATAGATGTTATTGTACGCTAGTCCTGGAGGAGCGGAGCTGCTGTAGATGCTGTAATATTCATTCACTGTTGTAAAGTGACACTTGTAGAGTGGTGGGAGTACTTTGCAGGTACATAATAATATAATAAGGGAAGTAACAATAACAAGACCAAATACAAATGATACTATAGGTAAGAGGTTGAGTATCGTAACCGATCAAACATTAGTTATGGGTCGCAAAGCAAAGCTGCAAAAGAGCCCCAGACTTGTCTATACAATTACTTTATAGTTCCGTACTACAAAGCCAGATCAGACCTCATATATCCTCAGTAGTATGAGGGTAGTGGGAAATGCAGCCACGTGGTATAAAAACGATCTACAGCTCTCATCCTCCAAGGGCTGAATTTGCTATTGTAAGGCAAGATGCAAAAGAATCTAGCTACTAAGTCAGGTGCCAACCCTACAAAAGTTTCGTGAAGCAACGACATTTGAAACCCCAACGACGAATAGGTGTTTACTAAAGATGTAAGGGGTACGGAAAAGTTCGCTTTCTAGGTATTCACTACGTATTATCCAAAAGGCAATTTACAACATTCAGCAACTAGAATCCCATTCGATTCCAGAGCCCTCCTCTAGAAGTATTCCATTCCATTCCATATAAGGATTTACTAGAATAATTCTATTCTAGAAGTATATAATATATTCCAAGAATATACGAGTATAGAATTTCCAAATAGAATACATTACATGACCAGGAAATATATTCCAGGTCCGAGTAAAGCATCGTAATAGCGCCTGTATACAGAATTCAGGGAGAGACCTATTAATATATAAAGGCGTCCTAGATATATCACGTGAAGAACTTATCTACTCCTAATGACCTGTGCTATGGTAATCCCGGATTTGCTGATTTGACCAATTAGACTATTGCAACCGCCGTACAATAGATTTGCGGAATACCATTATGGCAGTCACTAATACGATAATCCAGTCTATAATGACCTTTTTATATGGCTTGTTACGGTGTGGATCAAGTAGGGTAGTGGGTGTGGAATGAGGAATAAGGAATGGAATATAGCAAGTAAGCACTATATAATATACAAATTTATATAAGGGTCTATATTCCCTACCCCTTGTTGCTTCTCTACTACTCCTATCCGCCCATGTCGCCGTAGAGCTGGTGATAGACGCAAACCAAAGGCAAAATAATCGTAGCTAGGATTAGCTTCACTTTTTGCTTGTCTGGGTATAGGGGACTTACGAGGCGTTGTGCTTTCATTACTTATTATTTATTTTCCTAGGAGAGGGGTGTGCTTTAATTAATAATTAACTTTAATTATCAATTTTAATAGCGAATAATTCGCATCCTAGAAGTGATCAAATAATACTGTCTATTCCACCATGCGTACTAATTGGCGAATCACTGGTAGTGTTGATCAATTCGTTAATTTGAGGATTACAATAACACAGACCGCTACCTATTCACTTGGACCCATTTAAACATTCACTAGAAATAGAATTCTACAAAAGCTCTAGAATTCTAGAAATAACTTAATAAAATAAAATAAATCTATTATAAAAATAGACTAGAAAGATTCTAGGTGGAATGGAACAGAATAATTCCATGGATTATGGTTCTATGTGCTGAACGTTGATGGTAAAGAATTAACCGAGACTTTATATTATCATCATTATCATCAATAATCTCCAAGAAATTCCCCTCTAAACACAGACACAAACACAAATCCAACCAATCTTCCTTTCCCCTTTTCCCCTCAACCACAAACCACAAACCACATCCTAACTACCTACCTACCTATCTACCTACCTACCTATCTACCTACCTACCTATCTACCTACCTACCTACCTACCTAACTAGCAGCTGCAGCATACTATTAGTCTATCAAAGACCATGAAAATTCTACTTCTGGCACTGATATAATGATATAATGATATTATTCTTGTTACTTGTACCGTACCCTCTTTATAGTCATTATAGAAATACTGTAAAAGTGGATGGATGTCTGAGTGTCTCAAACCTGAAATTTTAAATGTAAGACTTACTTGTAAGACTTACTTGTAAGATTATATGTATAACGCGATTAGGAGATACTAGGAAACAAACAAAACCCAACTCTCTCTTCCTCTTCCACTTCCTCACATCCAAAAATTCAAAACAACTCACCCAAGGAATCAAGATAACCACATATCTAAATCAAACCCCTCTATTCTCATCTCTAATCTAAATCATACCTACCTATACCCTTCCTTTCCTTCTCTAAATGAACAAACCAAATCCCTTCCCCCCTTCCCCCCTCCAACAAACCAGGAAACAAAACAAAACAAAAACATTAACCATCTCACCCAAGATCCTTCCCAAAAAACGCCGCCGCTGAATCGCGAGAGAAAAAAAAGAGAAACGCCATCATCAAACTTAAACCAGCCTGATATAAAGAAAAGGTTCATCGTGGAATCCCATCCATCAATTCCATACATCCCTCCCTCCCAACCGTAATGATCACATCGCCAAGCGTCTTCGTGACGAACCCGGCTTCGCAGTAGGAGAAATAGTACTATTCGCACCAGTTTGTCAGTAAATGCTCGAACTTAAGTGACGCAAGACAACTTCCGCTTCACGACATCTCACTTCCTGCACCGAAACAGAGGGAAGTCGAGCCCCAAGGCAAGGTAAAAAAGGGACCGAGGGAAAAAGAAGACGGTCAAAAACTCACCTCCCATTTCCTCCTAAAAACCTCACACTCCCTTTCTCCCATCTCGGGATGCTCCTTCATCAAACCCCCCTTGATCCTACTCTCAAAGTTCTTCCCAAACGCTTCACTCCACAGACGTAAAGTCTTCGCATAATGCCCTCCAATATTCTCAATCTTCTCCGCAATCAACGTCCCCTCACTCCCCTTGGTAATATTATCAATCAATTGAGTGATACTAGGCAAATGGCCTCCAGGAAAGATATACTTTCTGATAAAGTCCCCGCCTTTAGCATAGGCTTCGTATCTTCCCTCTGGCATGGTGATACATTGAAAGACCGCGATACCGTCGGACTTCAGGAGTCGGTGTATACACCCAAAGTAGGTTTCTAGATATTCCCGCCCGACAGCTTCTAGCATTTCGATGGAGATGATTTTATCATAGAGAACCTTTGGAATGGGGAGGGCGCGGTAGTCCATAAGTAAAACTTCGATTTTATCAGAGAACCCCGCGGCAAAAATCCGTTTCTCGGCCAGTGCTTTCTGTTCAATGGACAGAGTAAGAGAGGTAACACGACATCCGGTTGTGCGGACTGCTTCAATGGCGAAAGAACCCCACCCTGTGCCAATTTCGAGAACGTGGTCAGAAGGCTTGATCTTCGCGCCGTCGATGAAACGGTGGAGTTTTGTCATTTGTGCAGCTTCCAAAGTTTCTTCGACGGTGGTAGCGCTAATTTGGGGTTGCCAGATGGGACAGGAATATGTCATATCGTCAGAGAGGAAGGCAGCAAACATTTCATTGCTGATATCGTAGTGGGCGGAGACGTTGAGGAGGGAGTTGGAAAGGGTATTTGTGCTTCTTGCGAGACCGGTGATGGTTTCTGCGATTGAGGAAGTGAGGGTTGTCGCATTTGCTAGTTGTTTACGGTTGAGGATAAAGAGCTTTGCTTGTTAATCTACCGAATATTTGGATTTTTGGGAGGAGAGAATATTTACCTGGAAAAACCCAGTGAGATCCGAACATTCTACTTCTCCCAACATATACGCTTCTGCAAACCCCATATCCGCAAACAGAGCCAACCTCACCCAAAAAGTCTCCTTCTTCACAACCAATTCCACCAATCCCACTCCAGTACTCTTCCTCGAGGTCCCATTAACACCATTCGTCGTTTTCAAATGCTCCCTTGCGATTTTCTGGCCAAAGGATTGTTTCTGGCCGGTAGTTTGGTCTTCAATGGTGAGTGTCCCATGTTCAATCCGAGACAAGAGCGAAGAGACAGCAGTTTTCGAAATTGACAACGCAGGACCCCAAGAAACACATCCTAGAGTGCTTCTAATCAAATCCCCCCCTCGAGCTAAGGGTTGAGTAAAGTAGGACGTCATGTTGAATTTCGGGGTCTTATTGCTGGGCAAAATCCCGTGCAAGGTCGGTAGGAGGATATTCGGAGTTCCGTTTTTTTTTTAATTAACTGTCAGATTTCTGTACTGTACTCATTCGTAAGCTTGCAAGAAGGGCAATTGAGGGTTTTGTAGAGGGAGAATCATTTCCCCGCTTACCCTAATTTTGTCGGATTTTTCTTCCTAGATAAGAACCCAAATGGCAAACCTTAAAAGCCTTGGAAATACCCTCTAACGGCCTCTACCCATAAATTCGACTTGGCGAACTATTCTGGGGAACTAGTGTTTGTCTGATTGACGTCGAGGCGAGAATGCTACAAGGTACGAGTAGGAGGGTAATTTGATATTGACAAAGGGAGCGACCAGATTCAAGTACGTCAACAGTCAAGCACTTTCCACACCAACGCTAGCGGACAGAAGTTTATGGAGAAAGGAGTTGCCCGGCCGAATTAAAGGAAGTTGAGGAACCATGCCTCATGAGGAAGTTTCCAGTCTGACACTTGACTGAATTCAGTGAAGAGGAAAGAACCGGGGAAGAGCAGATGTTGAACTAGGTCTCCGTCCGACCAATGAACGAAGCTCAGAGCTCCCCCACCACTAGTGCATTTTCATTTTCGGTCTGTGCTTCGTTGACAACCCATGCAGATGGTTGGATTTTGACTTCGTTTTTGGGCGACTGCCCATGCCCAGGACCTCGGGAGGGCACAGAGGGAGGACGACATCGGGATAGGGTTGGTACCTGCCTTGCACGCTTGTTTGGAGGGGTGTGGTGGTTGGATGTGGATATACTTCCTCCCTCTGCCAGGTACCGAACTATCGCACCGTCAACAGAGCGGGCATCTAAGCATCTTTCTTACGACAATTTTGAGGCTCTCAAAAAGGCACCTGCGAGGCTGCGATTCGGACTTTCTGGACTCCCCGCCATGCGAGGTATGTGTACGCGAGTACCTTCCCCCCTTTCCAAGGCTTGGGGGCTGATAACTCAGGTCCATACTACACATCCACTCGCAAATGCGTATGTAATGTACAAGGACCGCCCCTGTCCCCGTGATACCTCTTGCACCGTTGGCAGTTCGCTTGACCTTGTACATTTCTGCAAAACCGCCAGCACGGCTTCCTGTCACGAAAGCTGGAGGATTGGGGACCATACATAGCGATACGATGCGATACGATGCGATACGATGCGATACGATGCGATGCGATGCGAGGAGAAAGTTGGAAGTTGGGGAGCCCTCTAGTGTTGATAGCTTCGGAAGAGAAACGAACCGGCACGTCGAAACGGATTTTGGCGCAGATCAAGTGGATTTATCGCCGATTGAACTTGATGCAATCGATCGGTACGATGGGGGAAACGGCGGTGAAAGGAGTGCAGGTTACCAAGTGTGTAGGTAGATACTATACTGTAGGTGTCTGTAGTCTTTGGGTAGTCCGTTTGATACCCCTATCTATTACCGCATTTTGACAACCTTGAGGTGTCTGTCATCTTTCACCAGCAAAGTCAAGACAATTGACAGCGGCAGAACAAACCTACGTCAAAATGCCACAAAACCAACCACTCGTCCCAGAACAACCTTAAAAGAACTCCAGGTTGTGCTATTTACAAAGCTTCTCAACCCCCAAGTCTTCTTATCCGCCGGTGATTTTCGTGTAAAGTGCTTCCAAGTTACCAGCCAGAAAGAAGCGGGGTCCTCGCCAAGGATGCTTAAAATCCATACCTAATTTACGCGTCTCGTCGCGTCTCACCAACCCACCCAAAGATTTCCAATTACGAGTACTTTCCACAGCAAACACCAGAACCACCTCTCACAACCCATCTCAAGATAATCTAACACCACCAAAATGCTCGCCATCCAAAAAAGCAGCTCCCACAAAGGGAAATTCACTCCCCATCTCCTCCCCTGCCGAATCCACCACAACGGGCCCGTCAATGCCTCGAAAAGATATTGGGATCCAAAGACCACTGCAGGCGTGGGTAAAGGTACCTCCCTCCCTTTCCCACACCACGCCATACTCCAATCCTTTAAATACCACCTACCACCTAACACTTCACCCCCAGAATCAAAACCAACCTCCTACTTCCGCGGCCGCAAGCTCCACGGCAAAACCCTCGCGATCCCCAAGGGCTACCGCGGCGTCGTCCTCGCACGCAGCGATCGCGTACTTCCCCCCAAACCCGACGGTAGCACGATAAATCAGGAAGACGGAGATATGGAGGAGGAGGGGGTGAGCGAGGTAAAGATCGTAGAGGAGCAGGCGGAGTTTGGGAGTGTGGTCGTTTGGGGCCATGAGTGTTTGCCGGATGAGATGGCGGATGCGTATTGTAGGGGTGTGGAGGAGTGGATTGGGTTTGCGGAGATGGTGAGTTGATATGTGATGAGAGGGGAAATGGGTGGGATGATATAGGTGGAGTTATGGGACTTTGCTGATGCTTTGGTAGATTCATGGTGAGGAGGAGGAGGGGGGGAAATGAATGGATGGATGGGTGGTACGGGTGTTGGGTTTGTGGATTGGGCGTTTTCGGGGTGGTGTGTTTGGGATGGAGTTTGGGAATACCTGGATATGCCTAGGCGTGCTAGGTAGGTCAACTTGGGTTTGAGTGTTTTCCTAGAGGCGATTCCATTCTTTTTTTGGGTTTGTAGAATAGATGGGTGGGTTCTCGTAGAGGCTTCTTATATCAACAGAAGTTCTCTACCTAATTTGTACTTTTCCTTCCCTCTCTCTCAAACTCAACTCAACCCAATAATACAAGTTTAATCTTCACCTCCTCAGGTCATCACCTCTTGTGTTCTGCTTATTGAAATCCTATGAATCTTACTACTTCTTCTAAGCCTCCTGCAACTAGAAATTTAAAGCACCAGAACTAAAATGTCTGATATTAAGAAATCTTTGGCTCTAGAGTAGTAATCCGCAAGAAACTAGGAGCCTTACCTTACCACGGAAATTAACTTGTGAGCTATACATTCATTACGTCAAGGAAGATAGGTACCTGAGGATAAAACCTCGTTCTCGTGCAGATAACCTACGCGTGTAGGAACGACATGATTGAAGGATGCTTCCAACAGAGGATTTGTCGCACATGGCAGTGTTCCAGTGAGGGATCTAGGTAAGTCTTGTTCAAAGTGAGGTTTGTTAACACCTGGTTCGAGGTTCTCCAATGCCCTTGTTGGCTGGCATACTTGGGCTTTCTGTGGGAGTTGTAGGTGAGGTTTGTTGATGGTTTCTGATTGGAGACGAGGGCTTGTTGCATATCGCAGCGTAGAGCGGGGGTCTCTAGGTGAGTCTTGCAAATAGCGAATTTTGTTGACACCGCCCGCTGAAGAGATTTACAACCGAAAGTGAATAGCAAAAACCAGGGGTTGGATTCAGGTTCGTGGGGGCCCTTAGTGAGGTTTGTAAACGGTCTTTGAATGGAAGACTTGGGGTTTGTTGCACATCGCACAGTGGAGTGGGGGTCTTCTGGTGAGTTTTGTTGATAGTGTGGCTTGTTGATGGTCGTCTCGCTTAAGATTCTCCCAATCGAAAACATGTAACCTGGTGAGACTTGAAGATGGGATTTGTTGCATGTCGCAACCCCGCGCGGGGGGCCCACAGTGAGGCTTTGCTGAGAGCGAATGTGCTAATGGTGAGTTTTGCTAATGGTTGTTGATTGGGAATGATTGTATTTTGTTGCACATCGTGCTGTGTCGTGGGGGTCTTCCGGTGGGTTTTGCTGATAGTGAGTCTTGTTAGCATCCAGATGTAATTAAAGAAAGTGACTACGGTACTAGTGAGGGCTGGGAATGGGGATGCTCTATTGTTGATATCAAACCACCATCAAGTCCCTCCAGCTCCTTGCAAACAACTGGCGAGACACTTCAACTTGGAATTGGGGACCTGTAGTATAGAGCAGAAGTAGGAGAAGAAAAAGAAATCCTCTCGAATCATTTGAATCGTTATATTCCAAGGTCTTAAGCTGATCTGTGTAGTTGATCTACCCAAGTATTCCCAGGTAGACGCTCTTGTATGTATATATATATATATATTTATATTCGTAGGCGTACACAGCGGAATCAAGGCAGGGAGACAATGTCCTTTTAAAATAGCTTTTCGAGTAAGTGAGAGCTTAAAAATCTTCCGTGGCGCTTATGAAGGTGTTTTTGTCGATATACGATCTGGAAGTATGAGTATGTACTGTCGAGCCGTGGTATATATCACGTGATCATATCCACAAAAACGCCGTGCGTTCATTGGCCACACTCTTCTGCAACCACTTAAAGATTTGGGCACGAAAATTCGCGGGTGGATTTGGACGCGACTTTAGCGCTAAATTTGAACTCCTGAATTGACCCCCCATTTCACCACATCAACATCAGCAACATCCATCACAACAACCCCACTTTAAGTTTTTCAAAAATGGCTTCGGTAATGATGTCCGATGTTGCTGATTCTCCTGCCGCCTCTGGTGGTGGTTTGACCCCACGAGCTTATCAAGGTCGAGGGTCATCACAACGACCAAGGGGTCCTCCGTCGGAAGGCAATGCGCCTATGAGTGACGACGAAGGTTTCGCAGATGATCAGCCAGCGACTACTTCGGGTCGTCCTCGCAGAAACGATCGCGCTGTGCCAAAGGTGGAAGATAGAATCGGATATATGGTGCAGGAAAACTTTGAGGAGTTCCTGGAGACGTTGGTTGCCCCCCTTATTTTGTTGTCAACACGAATCTGACCAGAACCTAGATTCGTTGAAGAGCCTTCTTCTTCCGGCGCACCTACTTCGAGTGCGGTCACGACCGATAAATATTATATTGCGCAGATCCACGGCTTGAGAACGTATCAACTTTCTACACTGTATGTCGACTACAAACATCTCACGAATTTCCGCGGCGGTGCCTTGGCAGAGGGTGTTGTGGAGGAATTCTACAGATTTTTACCGTTTTTGACAAAGGCTTTACACAACATGATTGCAAAGTACGAACCACGATACTTCAGAGACCATCGACAACCTACCGCATCGAGCAATCAGACTTCGTCAGGAGCAAGCAATGCAGCGTCTGCAAGTCAGTCGGATTTTCAAGGAAACAAGACCACGAACCAACAGACCGATAAGTTGTTCACCCTGGCATTTTATAATCTTCCTGTTGTAAGCCGGGTTCGACATCTGAGAACAGCAAACATTGGACAGCTTCTCTCAATTTCCGGAACAGTTACAAGGACATCAGAAGTGCGACCAGAGCTTTCATTGGCCACATTTATATGCGAGGAATGCAAGAACGTGGTACCCAATATCGAGCAAACTTTCAGATATTCCGAGCCGACACAATGCCCAAACGAAGGTTGTGGTAATCGATTCGCCTGGCGATTAGATATCAGACAAAGTACTTTTGTGGATTGGCAAAAAGTCCGAGTTCAAGAAAACAGTTCGGAGATTCCAACAGGAAGTATGCCTCGTACTCTAGATGTAATTCTACGTGGGGAGATTGTGGAAAGAGCCAAGGCTGGAGAGAAGTGTATTTTCACTGGTGCACTAATTGTTGTCCCCGATGTTAGTCAACTTGGTCTTCCTGGTGTTCGTCCAATGGCGGTTCGAGACACTCAAAACAGAACAGGTGATACCAACGGTGTCACAGGTCTGAAAGCTTTAGGTGTTCGTGATCTCACTTACAGACTGGCGTTTTTGGCTTGTATGGTAACACCTGATGCCTCTACAACTGGTTCAGCTGTTAGTCAACAACTGGAGGGTAAATCCGAAAATATTTTGGCATCCCTTCAACAGCTTGCACCTGTTGACCCAAATGAGGCTGGAGACCATGCACAAGAAGCTCTTCTGGCATCAATGAATCCTTCTGAGATTGAAGAACTTCGAGAAATGGTTCACAGTCCTCATATCTACTCTCGTCTGGTCGCATCTCTCGCGCCAATGGTTTACGGTCACGAAGTTGTTAAAAAAGGACTTCTTTTGCAGTTGATGGGTGGTTTGAGCAAGACAACACCAGAAGGAATGGCATTGAGAGGAGATATCAACATATGTATCGTTGGTGATCCATCCACCTCCAAATCCCAGTTCCTAAAGTATATCTGCTCATTCTTACCTCGAGCTGTGTATACGTCCGGAAAGGCATCCTCTGCAGCAGGTCTTACTGCAGCTGTTGTTAAGGACGAGGAAACGGGAGAATTTACTATCGAAGCTGGTGCTCTAATGTTGGCTGACAACGGAATTTGCGCAATTGACGAATTTGATAAAATGGATATTAGTGACCAAGTTGCTATTCACGAAGCTATGGAACAGCAGACAATTTCCATTGCCAAAGCTGGTATTCAAGCAACACTCAATGCGAGAACCTCCATTTTGGCCGCCGCAAATCCCGTTGGTGGTCGATACAACCGAAAGACTACACTGAGAGCAAACATCAACATGTCAGCTCCTATCATGTCTCGTTTCGATCTTTTCTTTGTTATTTTGGATGAATGTAACGAGGCGGTGGATCGACACTTGGCTGAACACATTGTTGGTATTCATCAACTTCGTGACGAGGCTGTTCAACCTGAATTCTCAACTGAACAATTGCAAAGGTATATTCGATTCGCTAGAACTTTCAAGCCAGAATTTCAACCAGAAGCCAGAGAAATGCTCATTGCAAAGTACAAGGAACTCCGAAGTGATGATGCACAAGGTGGAATCGGACGAAACAGCTATAGAATCACTGTCAGACAACTCGAATCTCTCATTCGATTGTCAGAAGCTATTGCCAAGGCCAATTGTGTCGAAGAAATTACGCCGGCTTTTGTACTGGAGGCATTCAATCTTCTGAGACAAAGTATCATTTCTGTGGAAAAGGATGATGTTGATGTTGATGGGGAAGACGATCAAGTTATTGGTCCCAATGGGACTCTTAGAAGTCGCGATGCTGATGGTGACGCAACTATGGGTGATGGGCCAGATGATGACGAGGATGGCGACAATGCTCCAGATGCAGCTTCTGGTGCAGTAGCTACAGATGGCACACCTGCGCCAACAGCCAGTGGTGCAAGCAGGAAGACGAAAATCACGTATGATAAATACATCAGTGTTGTCAACATGCTGGTCCAACGAGTTAATGAGGATGAGTTGAGCAGTGGCGAGGGAGTCGCTGGTGACAGGCTTGTCGAATGGTATCTGGAGCAGAAGGAGGACGAACTTGACGGGGAAGAGGATTATCACGCAGAGATGGCACTGACGAAGAAAATCATCAAGAGGATGGTCAAGGTAAGCTTTCATCCCATCCCAAAATTTGTCTCACAACCCCACTAACACAACCCCAGGAGAACATTCTCATGGAAATCCGAGGCCAAGGTCTGGTTGGAGAGGATGGACAAGGAAGTGCAGCAACCGCCGAAGAATCGGTTTACGTACTACACCCCAACTGCGCAGTGGAAGAGTATTGATTCATCACCTTTCTTGGGTCTTTGTCTGAAGGAATTGGATGGCATGGTAAATGTTTGATACGAATGAAAGATTTTATGGGTAACGGCATGGGTGGATACCAGATTTGTATCTATGGTCAAAGGGGTGGGGTGTTGGGAGTATTCTTTTCTTAGAGAGTGGGCATAAAAATGAGGACTGTGGATGAATAAGGAAGAAACGGAAATACTTGTATTTCATATTATGTCGATGTCTGTAATGTAGTCTCATGTGTTGGCGTGGAGGGGTCGTTGCCACTCTTGAGCAGGGATTGTCCCCTTTTTCTCGGATCGCTTCTAACATGTGGTTCCGTTGTTTGTTGGCGCAACAAAGTGTTCATCAACGGCTCAAAAGGGCCTCGACAATCGTAATTAAGCCTTGGAAGTTACCTACAGTATAGATGCTGTTCATCTCAATTACCTGGGCTAGCTAAAAATAAAACTCTATCCCAAAATGGTAATACTCATGCGACTGATATTGATGACATGGGCCGGCTGAAACCCAAGGGACTGGGGTTCGGCGCGTTGATCGCGTAGGGGGACTGACTTTCTCCGTACGTGGTGGGACATTGTATTAGACTAACCTCAGTCAACCCCCATCTCACCTTTGCCTTCATCGTTGCCAGCCGATTGAGTTTTGTTGCACATGAAGGACACTTCCACAGAATTCTACTCAATTTTGGTTACGGGTTGCTGAGAGGGCTGGCAATTCCTGAGACTCTTCATCAAGCAGAATAGAGAGGCAGCTACAGCTAACTACTCTACAGCTACAGCAGCAGCTCAAAATGGCATATCAATCTCCTCCTCCCGCCATTGCCCGCAAAGAATCCAGTCCGTCTTTTCAGGCTTCACTTCGACGATTCTCGGGGGCTTCGGGTCCGCCTGTTCTGCCGCCTGCTTCACCTCATCATACTTCACCTCACACCTCACCGAAGCCATTGGTAAGTGGTAGACAGTCCACCCAGTCAAACCACCCCAGCCCGCCGCCAAATGGGATTCTTCCCTCTCGAAGCCCGCTACCTTTAAGGAGTCCCTCGTCCATGAGTGTCATCGACGCGCAATCTTCTCCAACACCCAGCTTGCTGCGCCGATCCACGAGCTCTATCAACGGAATCACACCCCCTCGATCTTCGCCCTCGCGAGCAGCAAGCGTCGTTTCTGCAACCCCCTCACGTCGTTCCTCGTCGGCGCAAGTTGTCAATAATCGTTCTACCACCGCAGGCAGATCGCCCCTCGCAGAGATGGAACGGGAAGCCGAGCGGCCTCCGCGCGTAACTGCTATTTCGATTGCGCGCAATCACTTTGAGAAGGAGTTGGAGTTGCATAGGCGGGAGGATGATACAAGACACGCGAATACTATTGCTATTTTACATGATTCCTGCTATGGCCATCGCTTTTCTCGACCGCGAACTTCGAAAGGGGCACTTAATACGATAGTGGAGAGACCCGAGCGTATACAGGCTTGTATACTTGGCTTGTCCGTGGCCTATGTGAGACTTGGAGAGCGTCACTCGGATGGATTGTATCCTCTTCACCCGTCACAGGATGCGTCTATGGTTCCTAGCGGTCCTTTTCGCATTCGGAAGACGACGCGCAGATTGTCTCTTTCCTCGCAGGCGGTCGCCAATGTACATGGCGCAAAGTGGATGGAGGAGTTGAAGATTATGTGTGATAACGCGGAGGTAAAGTTGGCTTTGAATGGGAAAGAGCTTCTTCGACCGGATATCCATAGGAGCCCGGGGGATCCGGCGCCAGCGAAATTGCACGAGGGAGATCTATATCTTTGCGCCGAGTCATTGGAGGCTATGGAGGGAGCTTTAGGGGCTGTATGTGAAGGTGTGGATTCTGTTTTTGAGGGATCAGCTAGTGGAACTGGACCGTATCGAGCATTCGTTACAATTCGGCCACCGGGTCATCATTGTTCTGCCAGCTATCCATCCGGATTCTGCTGGTTGAATAATGTTCATGTGGGTATTTCCCATGCGGCTCTTACTCACGGCCTGACCCATGCTGCTATTATCGATTTTGATCTTCATCATGGGGATGGTTCTCAAGCTATTGCGTGGGAACATAATGCTCGCGCAAATGGACTGTCGAAGAATGCGCTTCCTTGGAAAAAGACCTCGATTGGATATTTCAGCATTCATGACATCAATTCATATCCTTGCGAACAGGGCGACATGGAAAAGGTTAAGAATGCCAGTCTTTGTATAGAGAATGCTCATGGACAGAGTATTTGGAATGTTCATTTGCAGCCGTGGAAGACTGAAGCTGAATTTTGGGATCTGTATGAAACCAAGTATTCGATTCTTTTGGAGAAGACCCGAAATTACCTACGTAATCAGACTGAAAAATTGCGTGGGGTGTACAATGGCCCTAGACCAAAGGGTGCGATTTTCATTTCTGCTGGCTTTGATGCTAGTGAGTGGGAGAGTGCTGGAATGCAGCGCCACAAAGTCAATGTCCCCACTGAGTTTTATGCTCGTCTTACGCGAGATATTGTCCGGGTTGCTTCAGAAGAGGGAACCTCCGTCGATGGAAGAGTCATCAGTGTGCTCGAAGGAGGTTATAGCGATAGAGCTCTCTACAGTGGTGTACTCAGTCATGTCAGTGGACTTGCCGGGGGAGCCCCAATGGTCATTAAGCAAGAAACCAAGGAAGAACGACGTCAAAGTGGCGGACTCGGATTTGAATTGGGCCAGAAGCTTGGTGGATATGCTGATGAAAACTACATGACTGAGCCTGTGGTATCTGAAGTTCCAGAGTACGATCCGTTATGGTGGTCTCATACTCGACTTGATCAACTTGATGCCACTCTCCGTTCAACACCTGCACCCCCTCCACCAGAGCCGAGAAAACCACGGGAAGGCCCTGCACCGACATATTCTTCTCCAACTCAGTCGTTTATGGGCAAAATTGTTTCTCCAAGTGCACGGCGAGCTGTTACGAGTATGTCCATGAGTGGACATGCAACTCCACGGACCTATTCAAGAGCACCCACCCCACCACCTCCAGATGTTCATTGGACAGTCGCTGCGCACGAACTTAGTAAATTACTTATTCCTTCAGATCGCCAAGTTGGAAGTTGTAGACCTGAAGATCTTTCGGCTGAAGCTACTCGGGTCAGAAGAGACAGGCAGTCGATTTTAACACCTCCAGCATCAGTTGTTGGAGCCGAGCAGCCGGATCAACAACCAACTACAAGAATGGCGCTTCGTACGCGGAAACCTGCAAAGCCAATTGTCGAGGAAGAGGAAGAGGTTAAGAAGCCAAAGACGAATCGTCGGAAGACTGTTGCTGGTGCTGCCTCGCTTGCTGGTGAAAAGGTATTTTTTGAGATCTTTGTTTTGTCTTATCGAGTGAACCCTGTTTTGTGATTTGTACTAATACATCTACCAGGCTGTGGCTAGAAGTTCAACTCCTATACCCATACCACAACCAGCATATGCGAGACCCACCACTCAAGCCAGCAGACGCCACAGTTCCGTCTCAAATGGGTCTGTAATTTCCGATATTTCATCACGACCTTCTGAGGTTTCATCACAGCGAACCGAAAATCCATCACGTCCATCCGTGCAAAGATCAATTTCGGGTGGAGCGCCAAGTTATCAGCGGCCTGGCACATCCCAAAGTGTCAGACCTGAATCTTCAATGAGTTCACGAGGCAACCCTATTCCCCAAGTTGTAGTAAGGAAGACCAGAGCACCCGCGCAACCTCGTGGGGAACCTGCCAAATCATCAAGGGTTAGGAAGAAGTCACCACTCAGCGAAGGCCCTTCTGGACATGGTCAAGATGGCGCCAACGATCTACCATCAAGGCCAGATAGCGCTATCGTTCCACCAGTTCCAACCCTTCCATCAGTCCCTCAATCTGATATGGATAGCTTGACTTCTGGCATGCAGAAAGTGAAGATCAGTTTGATTACCAAAGCCCAAAAAGAAGCGAAAGAAAAAGAGCAGCAAACCAAGCGAGCCCCAAAAACCACAAAACGCGCTCCTGCCAAAACTACTAAAACAAACAAAACTCAACCCGAAACAGCTCCTATACTCCCTCCTACACCCGTTGAAGAAGTAAATCACGTCAAACTCCCCGAATGCCCAACATCTACACTCACCCAAGAAACCGAACCAACCCTTCCTTCAACTCCTGAACCCAATACCACCTCATTCCAGCAACACTTCCCACCTCACCTCCAAAAACCAAATGATATTCCTCTCCCTGCGAGCTCTCCGCTTGGTGCGCCTCTCATCTCACCGTCCAATTCAACCTCGTCATCTAGCCATACTTGCGTTGAGGCGGGTAATACTTCTTCTGAGGGGGTTTTCATTCCATATCAACCGGATGGACCGACACCTCAACAGGCGCCTGGGTCAGAGAAAGCTGACGTGAAGTGGTTACCAACTAATACTGTCAATACGCCGTCGCCAATGAAGGTTCAGCCGATGAAGAGAGGGGAGTTGCCGGTTTTCACAGAGAAGAGTGTTATTTCTTTTGCGGTGAACCCTAATCTGGGGCAGAAGAGAGTTGAACCTTTTGTCAAGAAAGCGGAGGTTGTTGCACCGCAGCAAGCTGTGGGGATGAGCGGGAAGATTAAGGAGCGCGAGAGCGAGATCATGGATTCTCAGCAGGAGGATGGGCTGTTGGGGGTCACTGAAATTCCAGAGACGCCTCAAAACTGAGGTGGTTTCCTAAAGCCGTTTTCTGGAGATGATGCAACATTTTGGAGTTGGAGATAGAAGAGGCGATAAGGGAGAAGGCAGTTTATGGATAGTAAGCGAATGCCTACCTGCTTCGCCGACGTCGCGACAGGATACTACACCTCGGTCTCTTTTGTATCTTACATACCCTTCCTTTCTCGACTTCTTGACACTACCTCCCTCTCCTGGTTTTCTTTTCTTCGATAGATTTCTTTTCGTGTATTAATAGGGGTGAAGTTTACCGCGGGGGTTTTCGTTCTTTTGGGGGACTTGGGCTTATGGCAATTGTGAAGATTGTGGATAGAGGGCGAGAAGGCTGTGTATGCGGTATGGCGTGGCGTGGTGGTGATGGATATTTGGAGTGTGTGTGTGCGTGTGCGTGCTTGTGTTGATGTTTATGATACCCCCAACTTTTATGCTGGACGGAGGGCTTGTTTTTTTTTTTGCATTATTTTGTATTTTGTTTTGTTGGTTTATTGGTGTACTTTAGTTTCTTTCTTCCCTTCTTCGTCTTTAGTATTTTGTTTTGAGGCTGGCTGACTTTGGGGGTTTGAGTGTTCGCGAAGGGGGGGAAGAGGGGTCTTGGTGTTGGTGTTGGAGAGAAGGGTGGTCGGGGAAGGGGAAGGGGATGGTGTATTCTAGGGGTTGTACATCAGATCGCGGATGCGGATGGGATTGGGTATGGGGATATTATGTACCTACTCGTACCCTTTTTAATAATATTGAAATTCAGTAAATCTCTTCCATTTTACTTTTTCTTCCGGGGTTTCGGTTGCGTGATTTAGAGGGGTGTAGGGGGTTTCTGGGAGATGTGTGTGAGAGATGAAAGGAAGGGTTTTTGAAGGGGGTTGAAAGGGGGTTGGAAGTTTGTTTGCTTGGAAGTATAGGTTCTTGGGTAGTGTAGATTATTGTTTTTGGCTTTTGTTAAACAGTTGAGTTGTTAATTGGGTTGGTGATTTATTTGTGTAGTTTGGGGCTTTTTTGGGATGATGGATGTTACTGTAGTCTGTAGGGTATGGTGGGATCCTGTCATCCTGATCTGTAAGTTATTACTTACTCTTACTCTAGCTTACATCATCTCCTCCTCCTCCTCCTCATCCTTATCCATCCAACTTCCAATTCTTTTTTTTTTCCATGATCATCTTTAGCGAACCCCAACCTGGATTCAAACGCGTCTCTTTTTTCCTTATCTACAGATACTATATAAAAAGAATTTACAGTAAGAAGTCGGGTGTTTAGTTTGATTGATGAACGTGGTTATATAGTATTATAGTATTATAGTATCTATAACAAGCTAGTAGAGATTGATAAGTTTGTAGGTTTTCTTTAGTTATTATGAGTATGCTGATGGAGAAGTTGTATTCTTGCGGATAGATAGATTGTACTTTTTGGTTTTGGTTTGGTTTGGTTTTGATGTTTTGATGTTTTGATGGGGTTTGATGGACCTTAGGTCTGATTTGGATGGGTATTGATGTTTTCGCTGTGGGATTGGGAGGGGAGGAGTTGGGTGTTGGACATGTCCTGAGGGGAGGGGAGGTGGGTGTGTAGTAAATAAGATTTTTGGAGATTTGTTGGGCTGAGTGGAGAGGTTGGAGCAGTGGGATCTTGGGGTCGGTGGAATGAGTGGTAGCATACTGTACGATATGTTTTTGTGAAAATGTGACGAGTCTGACGATTTGAAGATGGGATGTTGGATCTCGTTTATCTTGTAGTACTGTAACTTACGAGGGTGTTTTGGCGTGGTTTGTTTTGTTTTGCTGGCTCGGCTGGAAAAGTAGGATTAGATATCAATGACTTTTCTCGGGGATAATGAAGGGGTCGGGTGGTTTCTACTTACTTTTGTATTTCAAGTTTGTAAGGGTTGGTTTTAGAGTGTATGTGGTTGGGTTGGATGGGGGTTTAGCTATGTGTATATGCTGTAGTAGGTGTGGAATATATGGATGATATGGAATGAGGACTTTATGAGGTTGATAGTGGGTTCTGTTTTCTTGGAGAGTGGGGTTTTTCTCATGGTAAATCTAGCGTATTCTTGAATCTGGGGACTATGCTAGTTTCTATTTGGAAGATGAGGTGTGGTAGCAGACATTGGGATCTGAGTGAGTGAGTGTGAGTGCCGCGTGTTGATGGGTTAAAAGTGGATGGTGGGGAAGGAACTGATCTTCAATTTGAATATCTATCTCCAAATATTAACAAGGTCCTAGAGAATAAAAATGAAGGATTCTGGTAAGTCATCACACAAGCCTCCATATTTCAACCACTGCTCCATTAAACCCATCTCAACCCCACACCTCTCACTTCACAGCCCGAAACCCTCAAATTTTCACCCAGCTCCCGTTCTCTTTTCTCCATTCCTCCCCTCTAGTCTGCAAAACACTCACACTAACACCCTCCACTCCTCCCAATCCCATCAGCCAACTCTCTTTCAACCACCCCTCTCCTTCCCCCCCGCTCTTTTTAAGTCCTTCAACCACTTCCTCATTCCCGGGATATCCGACGATTTCTAAACTCTCAACTGCCCCAGTCTTCCCTCGTAACTGTTCAAAGACGTGCTCCCAGGATGTTTCAAGGGTCAGTGTGACACTCAACACCTTGAGCTTCTTGCAAGTCGTGAGAATAGCGAGGAGGGAGGAGAGCGGAAGAGGGAAGAGGGTGAGGTCAAGGAGGATTAGTGTCTCTAGGGCGAGGATCCTGTCCATCAACGAGGACGTAGCCGTATCCGCTATTCGAGGAGGAAGAATCCCCATTTCCTCCCTCTCCACTTCCTCCCTTTCCTCTCCCTCCTCCTCCAGATCCGACTCCAAAGTACCCCCAACCATCGCAATCCTCAACCCCCTTAACCCCTCCCCAACCCACCCCTCAAACTCCNAAACCCTTCGCATGACACCTTTACCCATCAAGACATCCAGAAAATGAACTTCCCTCACCTCCCCCAGCTGAGTGAGAAAGCTGATCACATCCCCTTCCTCGACGTCTGTGCTTCCGAGGACTTGCTCGAAGAATAGTAGGCTTCGCAAGCGTGGCAGTTTGGTAGCGAGGAGGGGGAGGAAGTTGGGGGGGTAGCCGAGGGAGAAGGATTCGAGGGATAGGGTTGTTATGGAGCGTGGTAGGGGGGGGATGGTGAAGGGTTGGTTGAGAAGCGAGGTGTAGGAGGAGAGGGGGATGTCGGAGGTGAGGGTTAGATGGGTTGTGAGGGGTTTTGTGAGGGTTTCGGGGGGGAAGGTGGGGAGGGTGAAGGATTGGAGGGGGATTTGGGCGGTTTGTTGTTGTTGGGGTGGTTGTGTGGTGGGTGGGGCTGGGGTTTGTGGGGACATTGTGTTTGTGTTTGTGGTTATTGAGTTGAGTTGTGGAAGTGCGGGCTGGTGAGATTTCGCTGGTTATTTGAGGACCTGGTCTGGAGGTTTCATAGGACTTATGTAAATTCGTGGGAAGTTGAAAGTACAGTACAGTCCTCGGAAGTGTCGGGACTCGAATGAAGCGTATTCCAAACAGGAGACCTAATTATCCAAGAACCTGACTCCTCGTCATGGGAGCTGAAATAGCAAAGCAAAATCTCCAAACGTGAGTGATTGAAATATGACTTGCAATGAATACGCAGTATTCGCATTTGCATGTAACGAATAACAATACCGACAAACAGCTGAGATGTCAGAATGATTCGCGAAATTCAACGCGCTGTAGAACCAAAGACTTCGCCTACAAGTAATAACTAGACCAAACAAACGTAATCCAAGAGTAAAAATCCATAAGCGGAATCAACGCAATAAATAGCAATCTCATTCATTGATTACAAAAGAAAGGAAGAGAAGTAGTCCCACTTCCCCGCACTAATCGCAAAAGAGGGGTGCAGCGACCCCTACCCCTACCCCTCCTCCACCTCCACATTCGCATTGCGAAAATAAGGTTTCTTGGGTATGGAAATGGTACCCGGGCCCGGGGATATGGAAGTCTTACATATGGAAATTCGATAGTTAATGTTAGAGGAAGGAGAGAGACATGGCTTGATTTTCTTCCTCTTTGAGACGTAGCGGATTGTTGTAGAAGGTCGGTAGAGTGTGAACTGGAAAAAGTATATATAGCCCCTTCTCGAAGGTACATCTGTAGCAAGATGTCTCGCGGCACCAGAGATAGAACTTGTAGAAATGAGTAATTCACGTTTAAAATACCTTATTAGATACCCTATAATACACTGGTAAATAGCCCTGAATCTTACTAGTTTCGAGAAGGGGCTATCCCTAGGTAAATAATATTAATAAAACACATATTATAAGGAAAAGAAAACATTTCAATAATCTAGATAAATCCTAATTACCCCACTTAAAAGAGAGAATAACATATTATTCCACCCTACCATTTCCATCTAATCCTCGTACTCTCCTCTCCTCTCCTAAAACAACTCCCCCCCAAAACCCCACTACCCCCACGCCCCAACCCTCCTCCACCCACCTCTCACGTGACCATACCCGCATCGGCTGGGGCCCGCATCGGAAGATAAAAATAGGCCCCCTCGAATCGGAGAATATTCCCCCAGCCCTCCCGCAGCGCGAACGATCCAGGGTAGGGTGCGGTGCTTCTCACGACGAAAAAAAACCTTATCGCAAGGGCACTGAAAAAGTATCTTTCTGATATAACCCGTGGGACATAATACTTGGGGTGATATGATAGCAGTATTCCATGCATGATAATTTAATGTGATATGATAGCAGTATTCCATGCATGATAATTTAATGTGATATGATAAGATATGATATGATGAGGCGATATGTGATGGATCGTGTTATGTTGGTATAGGAGGTGTGTTGATAGGTAGGATATGTTTCTATGAGGAAAAGGAAGGGAGGGAGTAAATAAATAAATGAATCGAGAAGGGAGTTTGCCAGGGAGTTAGCTCGGTGGACTAGATTCTATACCTACCTACCTACCTACTAAAATTCCAAAAAAGCACTCAACAAGTCAACGAGAAGAAAAAGGTGTAAAAAAACCCACCCATCCAAATCCCACTCTCATCTACAAAAAACCAATTTCATCATCAAGAGAAAAAAAGACCGGTACCGAGAACGTGATGGGCAGTCCGACTTCATCACACACACACATCTCTGAGTGGCCGACACATCGCATCGCATCTCTCCAATCTCGCGAGAGCTGGCTTGCACGACTGTGATAGTGACAGACAGTGACAGCATCTCGCAAGCAAGCGGGCCCAAGCAAAGGCCCAACCTGACCAAACCAAAGCTATCACATCCCATCCCATCTCTCCAGTTCCAACTCAAATTCCCTCGACTCTCTCCCACACCACCTCCAGCTCTTTAATGAAAAAGAACCTGGAATTCCAGACGACTCTCACTCGCGATGAGCAAGTCCTCCCATCAACCTCAGCTTGCAAGCTACACCTCTTTCGGCACGGTACTCGTAGGGACCTCAGGAAGGGAAGGGAAGGGAAGGAAAACGGCTGGCCGCAACCTAGCCTAGATCATACGTCACGGGCGCCGGCACTTGACGGCACGAGGCGGGGCATTCATGACATCTACCGAAAAAAAACAATCGATGCAGACAAATTGCCCACCGGATCCCAGATCTAGTTCACTTCCTTCCTTTATATGATCTAGCAGGTCTGCGCAACACAATGCATAACCCAGAAAGAAGTTGGGCAGTCAGTCAGTCAATCGGCGGTAATATCATATCATACTATACGATACTATAACGAACCCAACCCAAGTCCGGGTATCCAAGGTTCACAGCCGAGATTACCTGCCATTCCCTCGACGTAGTGTAGTATTAACCACTAGACTACCAACCAAACTAGCGGGCACACGCAGATGGACCGACCGGCCTAAACTTTCACATCGGGCCTCAACCTCACCTCACCTCATTCATCTGCATCCCAAACACGACAACAAACATGCCTATCAAATAACAAGAATATCATTCTGCATTTACTTCACATCACTATCTTATGTTCGTTCTCAATCATGCATCTCATGAGTATTGTACAATCCATTCATACATCCTCAAGCCTATTTCGCCATCCCTTTCGATAACCACTCTCTCTCCCCATAGTCCCGGACGAAGGAAGAAGAAGAAGAAGAAGAAAATATGATAACAAAAAACACGCCACGAGAAGAAAAAAAGAAGACAACAAGCATCCGAACCGCAATCGCTATGAGTGATTGTCAAATTACAACCCCAAAATAGCCAACCAGATTAAAAAAACGTAGAGAGAATGGAAGGAAAAAAGGGCCAACCGATATTGTACAGTACAGAGGTGGTATCTTGAAAAGATAGGAAAAGAGGTCAGGACCCTTCCCGGAAAAGGTCCAGTACTTGAAGTATGTTACAAGAAAGCAAAATGATTTGGTATGGTCAGAAGAACGCTTCATCACAAGCGCCCTTCAACCAAACTCCCCTCATGAAATCCTCGTCTCGGAACTTCGGTGATGCACCCATCACAGATCCATCGTAGCTGACTGAGGCAGCGAGATGCTTACTCTCATTGTGGTACCACCGCCCATAGACCTACCACGGATCTAACCGGCTCAAGAGATCCATCTGGGCTTCAGTAGCACAAGGCATCAATCAACACCTGTCGCTGGAGTTTGATGTATTTCACATCATCATCACAGGAGACATAGTAGGAATGCCAGCTCACTGGCCCCTAGAACCTCTCGGGTTTTCCAAAAGGCCGCCAATATCGACACGGTTACTACGATCGTCCCTACGGCGCGCGACTTCTGAAGATGCCTCACCACGTTGGTCCCGTATAGGCGGGAGTTGAAGATCATGTTGCCGCACTGGTTGTGTCTGGGGCAACTCGCTTCGAGGCGTCTGATACGGCATCTGGTTATGCGAGTACTCAGGCCTTGAGGGTGGCTGCTGCTGAGGGAAGGGGGTCGTGTTTGTTGATGGTGGAGCATTGGGGGTAAGTGGCACTTGTCCTAGTCCTTGCATCGGTCCTCTGAACGTCATCTGTTCTCGAGGATCTCCATATGCTGGGCTAGTCATGAATTGAGGTGGTGCTTGTGTGGAAGCGTATGGTTGTTGTGCCGTATGGTATTCATATTGAGTGGAGGAGGATCCCCGGGAATAAGAATCTCGTGAGAAGGGTGATGACAGCGAAGATTGTTGAAATGATTGCGGGGTCTTTGGTGTTGGTGTTGGTATTTGAATGACCATGGCTATGAAATACGTTGCGTCTCTCTTTCCCAAGCCAAACCTTGCTTGGAAAGATCTTTGCGACCCATCCGGTGCTGGAATTGGAAGAGCAAAAATCTCGCTATGATCGAATCGCAACTGTCCAGTCACCTCAGGACCAAAGCCAAGAGAATTAATAATTCTCTCCTCATCGTTGTTGAGAGATATTGGTGGGAGGTAATGTGGTTCTCGCTGCCGTCGTTCATCCTCAAATATCAGTTGGAGTTGCGCCACCTTTTCACGTTCGTTCACAAGAACCAGGTCCTGGAAATTCTTCCACAGTACTCCTCCCGGCAGGCCGACCATATCATTGAAGCTCGTTGTAGCCTTTGCAACTTGCATCTTCATCGTGAGATAGGCGCAAGGTGGTTCCTGCGGTAACATCCGATGCGCTGGCGCTGGCATCATTGGCGCACCATATATATTGGCATCCGCGGCTGAAGCATGATCCAGGTATCGTGGTGCAATTGGGCCACCTTGCGATTTCAGAACTCTATACGAGCCAGTTCTATGAAGCGACTCACCAAAGTCCGCGTTCATGGACGCACTTCCTGAACTATACATCGACAAAGGACGTGTCATTCCACCCTCAGACGGGTGAGGATATCCTGACCCGGACCCAGACATCGACTCATATCCGAGCCGCTGCTCTCTCTCATCTCTCAATCGAGGCCGACCCCTCTTCTTGTGTTGTACGTCAACACAAGCGTCCTCCTTGCCGTTTGTTGTGCATCGAGAGCACGGTCGCTGAGCTATATCCACATGTCAGTGAGTTTCCTCTTCCCCTCAAATCAAGCAACATCATAACGTTCCATTATGGGTATAAACCAAACGATCAAATCGATCCAGAGAACCCAACAAGCTACCCCGCCATAGAAAATAGATACTTGGACCCGGCTGAAACGCGAAGCCGAGTCGAAAGGACTATTTTTAATAACGGATACTTATGCAGCCGGATCTTGCGCGCCAAGGTTTCAACCATCAGACAATCTTTTGGACGGTCTGCGAAAGTTTACTTGCCGCAAGTGACGTTCGGAGGTTCTCTTGTTCCTTGAAGCCAACGGACCCAAACCGGAGACTCGAGTGCATCATGACAGGTCAAGCCGAACAAACACAGGCCTCGGCCGAGGATTTAAGTTGGTTTGAGCAAGCAAAAATAGAAAACGGATGAAAGTGCAACAGCTACTTCCTTGAAATATCGCCACACATCTCGCCTGTTGTCGTATTGACGAATCGGCTTAAACCCATGAGCTACTCAAGCTTCGGGTACCCTTCCCCACAGTGACTTTTTCAGCCGCCACGTTGAAGGAACCGGAAACAAGAGTAATTTAACGTCAACAATGCCCGTGAAAACAGATCATGACTTCTGAGACTCGCTTGAGCGGGGTAGAGGAACAATCGTCATTCAACTACGATGGTGGCTGAACCACGGGCTGCCGTGATACTCCAATCAAATCGTGGCTCAAAGCTCCGATTCCGAACGCCAAGTCAGATTCTCAAGAAGCAAAAAATCGACTGTGTCAAATAAGGATATGCTTGGGAAGAAAAAGAATATAGAATTTCGACAAAAGTTGAAACAGACGTACCGTCACACCTGCAGTTGGTTAGCTTCGACTCCACCATGTAAAACATTCATTAGAGACTTGCCTAAGATGCGCCCTTTTGCATGGCACACACGCCGATGCAACATGGCCTTTAGTCTTCCTTTGTGCCTTGGGAGAGACAAAGTCGGGGGCATCTCCGGTTGGTGGTCTCTCCGGTGCTGAAAATGGCGCTGGAGGTTGCGGATGATGAGGTGGGTATGGATGAGGTGGGTATGGATGAGGTGGCTGATGGTACATTTGCGGTGCAAATTGCGGTGCTGGTCTCTGTTGATATGGAAGCGATATTGAAGGACTCTCATCCATTCGAGCTTGGGGTGGATATGCTTGATGAGGATGGCTTTCTTGATATGCCCTTAATGGTGGAGTCTGAATTCCTTGATACACTTCCTGCCCACTTGATCCATAGCTACCATGACCTCGATTACCGGAATCCGGGTTATGTCTAGGTGGTAGTGGCGGAGATCCTGACATGGGCGGAGAGGGGTATGCCTCTGAGCGAGCACTGTCGGACACCGCTCTGGCCCAACTCGAATCCAGAGAAAACCGCGCCAGATCTGATTTTCCTCGACGTTCGCCGAGGGGGCTGTGAAGAATTTCGAGATGTGTTGTTGAAGATTGCATGGAAATGATAGACTGATGGCGGCGTCGTCGATCCAGGGAGCTTGAGCTCGGTCTGGCAAGAACAAGTGTCCTAGTCGATTGGAAGTTTGCTTTCTTAAAGACTGTCTCTTGAATCTCTCATTCCCAAATGGTCGGTTCGACTGGTCTGTTTGAAGCTCCTTTGGAATTCCTAAATGGGTGGAATGGTTCTTGGTTGAGGGTGTATGAGAAGATCTAGAAGTTCTCAGTAAATCAAGGGCGGAAGAGGGGGTTTTAAGAATAGGACAAACCTCTAACCTTTGGCGTCTTCAAGGGTCAATAGAGAAGAGAATGGACCAGTGGGCCCCACGAGTGTGGTGAGGGGGTGATTCTGACGGGCGTTCCAAGATGTCGACCCAGGATCCTAGCGTCCTCGAATGTACGAAATACTTCTCAAATGGTTGGAAAAGCTTGTCCTACCACGACCGAGGCAATGCTCGGGCAGCCCATGTACCGCAGGTAATACGGCAGCTACGATATGTTCGCGGAAAACTAGCGTTGCGTGGTGAGCATCAAATGAAGGGCAGTTTTCGGAGAGTGCAACGTTTTGTGATGTTTGTCTAATGGGTAGGGTATGGGATTGCTACAAGAGAGTGGAAGTGGTGATGGGTTGTTGAAAGGCTGGATAGGGGTTTTTGTGGACGACTACCTCTCACACGCTTCACCCAAGAAGCTTGTACTTGATTGGCTTTGCCTGTTCGATGAACCTGAAAATTTTGGAAGGAAGTGAGGTTAAGAAAGCAACCAAAAAAGTCGCCAGGATATCTGCGCTTCTGGAATCGTGCACACCTGGCCAGGCAAGGCCACGGCGGAGGGGTGTTTAAAGTGTGGTACGGGTCGGGAGGGCAGGGCAAGGTTAAACCAGATGGGGGAGTCTCTTTTTCGCCGTGGCAGGGAACAGGGGAGTCTTCAGGGAGTCGGCGTTGGCGTTGGCTTGTGCATGGGGAAGGGAAGGGGGAGGGGGGTGAAAGTGGTGGATGTCACTTCTGGAGGGGCGTCTCTGGTGTGGATGTNAGGGAGTCGGCGTTGGCGTTGGCTTGTGCATGGGGAAGGGAAGGGGGAGGGGGGTGAAAGTGGTGGATGTCACTTCTGGAGGGGCGTCTCTGGTGTGGATGTGGATGCCGGTTCCGGGCCCTTAGTGGAGTCCACTGATAGTGAAATCCGCGTGGGAGAACTGGGATGAGCAGAGCGGGGCGGAAGATGAATTGGGAGTGCAAGTCAGCGCAGGCTGGTCGATGTGAAACGGTCTGTCAGGGGAATTGGAGCAAGGACCGTCCAGGATGGCGATGGTATGGACGACCTGGCAAAATTAAAGTACGGAGGTTTTTCAATGTGGGAAATAATGACGACGAAGGGAATGGCCTGGAGCGGCAATGTCGAATGGTTCTTGGGCACTTGATAGTTCCGAAGACCTGGTGAGCGTGGTGTTTGAACCAGGAATGTCGGAGGCCAGCCGAGGCTGTCTTGTGTCTTGTGTCTTGGTTGCGGTGCGGTGCAGTGGGTGATGGCGAAAGTCTCCGAGGAGCGCGAGGTCTGCTACGTGATGGTGTATCTGGTAGATGAGAACAATTCTGAAGGGAAGGCAAATGCCAGGTGCGCGAGTCTGTATCAAGTCGCTCAGGAATTCTCGTGGGGTTGTCAACACCGCCCTGCCAAATAGGCGAGAGATGCTTCTGCCGCTGCTACTACTACGGCCACTACCACAGTATACCACTACACGACTACACGACTATTGGAGACCTTATTGAATTAGAGACCGTCGATAGAGGCGGGATCCTCGGGCGGAAAATAGGAAGAAACCAGGTGCCGTCACTGATAGTGGAGTACTCCGCCGTCGTCAGGCCTGTGAAAGGCAAAGGCAAAGGTCCCCAATGTTCGGGAAAGAGGAGCCCCAAGAGAAGCACCAAGAGGCGCACCAAGCAGACCCAAGACACGCTCCAAGTCCAAGTACCAAGTCGCTGCTGAACGAGCTCAACGAGATGTGGATAGAGTTTCTAGGGGTTTGGTCGAGTGTTGAAGATCACCATCCCTCGCTGGCGTAGCGTAGGTGCAGGGAAGAGAAAAGCGCCGCCGTTCGGGTAGGTGGCCGGGGGCTCGCCAAGTGCTAGGTTTCCGCGGCCGTGCTGGTCAAGACTCAAGAGTTGATCTTCAGTCCGCAAAAACCTACGAGCCCATCCCTGCGAAACTTTAGTGTAGGTCTCCGAGATTCAGAGTTGTTCCTGAAATATCCTGAAATCTGATGCACCTCTTGAATTTCGACGTTTGCGGTGCGTGCGGGGAACTCTCCTGCGAGACGCTTGCGCAGTGGGAAAGGGAAGGCAAGCAGAAGGAGACGACAGAAACAGCGATAGATCATAGGAGCATGAATGGCAGGTCCTGTCATCCCATCCCGTTTGCTCCTCGCCTTGCCTCTGCCATGCCATGCCATGCCATGCCTTGCCTTGCCTTGCCCGGCCATGTGTCGAGGAACGCATCTCTCCCAATAGGTGGAGGAACGCATTTCCTTCTATGGGTGACGTGACAACATACAACAGTGAGTGAGTGGACTCGAGAGTCACTATTTTCGGCTCCACGCGAGTCCAACATCAACTTCACGGGAAAAAATAGGCGCCTTTTGCGCGGGCCAGTCGACTACAAGCGACTACATACAGACGGCAATCCTTTGTCAAAGTCATGTATGTGTGAAGCCCTGAGGCCGGTAGAGGGAGATTTGTAGTAGGAGTCCAAGTCCAAGTGCAAGTGCAAGCCCTACGGCTTCCAGTTACTCGTACCGTACTGGCCTCCTGCTGCAATGCACTGCACTGCAAGAGAAAGGCTAGGTACTGTACTGTATTGTGCTTTAACTACCATACGGCTGGCCCCACACCGCGCCACAGCTGCGAACCTACGCCGAACACCTGATGGAAGAAGCATGCTGGGGAGCGGGAGGGACAGGTTGGCACGGTGACAAAAATGAAAAAAGAGGGTGGTACACAGGCGTGAACCGCGTGTGGTACCGTCTGACAGAGAAAAACTGCAGCAAATGGGGTTTCCGGACGTACAATAATAACTGATGTTCTGGGTTCAAGGTTCTTGGTATGGTATAGGTATAGCAAGAGGTTCGCAAAAGTAGAAAAGATATGTCTGAAAAATGCCTTGCTTGGCCGTGGGTATGCTCGCATCAATGTCTGCCGTAAAAAAGTGAGTGGAGTCCCAGGAGAATTGTCGATACCCCCCAGGTAATCTCCGTCGGGCAATATTTCAGATGCAGCGGCCGCTCGCACTCACTCGACGCTCGAGCGTGTTCGTGGTCGGGCCTGGGTTCGCCGTGCAGAGAAGTGTGGGGGAGGGGAATCCTACGTCGACTTTGACTGAGTAGTAGGTGTTTTGTGTATACCGTTGTATTCAACAGCCGCGTATAGGAAGAATATAAGTAATTGAATAGAGATGAAGCGGAGAGCGAGGAAATGCGAGCCAACAAATTAAAGAGAAACCAAAGTCAAAGTAACTTCCACGCAAGATAGGAAAGAAACGCCCAGTAGAGATTATAATGAATATATATATTTATATATGAAGGCTCGCTAAAAAGAATCGTATAGTCCTTTGGCCAATCAGACCGCTCGGGATGCCTCGGTCGTGGGGTAGCAAGGCAATATTAGGAAATATTTCAAATTTCTCCCATCGATTCTTGGTGGAAGAGCTGCACCATAGCCATACTTTGAGAGCTAGCCAGGTCCAATTCCGTGGTTCGAGATGGCGTCCCCCAGCAACAGGTAGGATACAGAGATGAGAAGATGGTGTACCATAATGCACTCGTTATTGCCATCAAGCGCTATATGCCGTCCATTACAGTCCTTGTACAAGTATTCGATTCAGGTACCATCGCCGGTGGCTGGAGAGAAATATTTGGTTGAGTATCGAGCGTCAATCATGCGCCCGCGTCTCTGTCCTGGTTGAGGGGGTCGATCCGTTCTGGCTATCAAACGCCTCGCTCAAACTTTCGAGTCCTATGGCGTCCTACCTTGGAAGATTTTGGTAGCAGGCGTTCGCAAAACATGCAATTGTGTTCCTCCATCCACGACCCGGATCTCGGTCTTGGGAGGTTGAAGATATTGATGTCGTCGGGCGATGTTACTGGCTCGCCAATTTCTGGTTTACTACAGTCTGTACAGTAGCGAGACTAGACTGGATGGACAACCTCGGCCACACCATCAATCCACGTCACTCCACTCCACTCACACTCCCATTCCTACTTCGTACAATACCGCTCAGAATATACACTTATAATAGTTCTTTACGAACCTAATGTCTAAAATAACATAATACGCCACACCTACCATAATCTGTCTCATTCACGTGGAAGATAAATTATGACAGCGTAATTTATACTCGGTACGTAATGCGGACGGTTAAATTGAAAGCTTGACTTGACTTGAGATGCCAGGTCAGGGTTCAAGGTGCGATGTCTAACGTCCAGGAAACCAACGTCCGACCAGTCGGCGATCTCTCATCTGAACTTCCTGTAGGGGCAAGGATGCAGCTCGCGATGATTCCCATCTGCAGGTGACGTCCCCATTGAGCGAGCGGCGAGCGCCCATTTTGATTTGTGCGAGCAGCGACGGTTGAGTCTTGTTTTGGCTCGAACCTCTTCGTTCCCAGTCAACATTGCGACGGGCGCTTGCAGATTCCAGATTCAGTACGGGACGAATCCACAACCCAGATTAAGGATCGGCGGCGACTAAAGAGCACGACAGCTGCCGGTCCTGTGGTGACCACGAATTCGGATGGGATTTGCCCACCAAGTCTCGTGAACGGTGAACCAGAGTTCCTCCTGAGTCAGGTGGAGATGCAGCATAAGCATGGCAACCTCAACGTTTCTGATCGGACACCGCTCTGGGCTGGGGAGAAGTCGTAAGCAGGCGCAGGGCAGCACCAGCCGCCTCATTGAACAACAAATTGGATTTTGATACGAGATCCTCTCGTCGTTGTTGTCAAGAAGATCCCCATCGACTTCGAAGTACGAAGTACCTCCGTAACCTCCGTCCACTTGCCCTGGCCTGGTTTGCAAAGGGTACCATGATCGACAGGCCTGGCAGCACCATCAACTCCTCCTCGCCTTGTCCAATCTCCAGTCATGTTGCAAATCTGCGATCCCATCGTACAGAGTGCCAGCAGCATGTTCTCGCCAGCACGCCTGGAACCACAAATGACATGCCGAAAGAACGAGGTTGCACAGCAGTTGCCTATTCCTACCCAGCCGAGTCTGCATACAAGCCTCCCACGCCTCCTCCCACGCTCAAACTCCGCTACCCAACAACTGTTTTTCGTTCCTGCCTGTGCACGACATGCAGCGTGCAGCAGTTCCAAATCCACTTCATCTTTGGTTCAGTGGTGGACTAATCCTGAACCGCACACGCTACTGTAGGTACTGCGTCAATGGCAACGTGAGCATCAGCATGTGCAGGAAGTTTTCGAAATAGCTCATCGTCTCTCAAGAAATCCGAGAGATGCTCCTTGGTGTTCACGATGATTTAAGATGGACGACGGACCACGTCAAAACAATGCGCCTATTTTCCGATATCATGCCCGAGACAGGAAGATCATTTGATATTCAAGCATAAACGTTGAGCCCGCGGGGAGGCTCTGCACTTGGCCAAAAGAAGCTGCCGGATACTTGTGTTACTGGCAGGGGCCTACGACGATTACATTTGGATGTGCTTCCACAGTTTTCCGTACATTGCTTATGGTGAGCCAATTGGTTGACTTCAGATATGGCATCTTTGCCTTTCTCAGCCAATCCTTTTAAGCCGTCTCTTGAAAGCCATCTATTGGAGCTACTGTACTTCGTATCTGAGCAGAGCCATATTGAAAAGTACAAGCAACGCGACACACATCGCTCTTCGGCGGACGTAGTTTCGAAATTGAGACGACGGAGGTAGAAAACTTGTGTCGTTCGGATCGACGTTTTCAAACCTCAACCGAAGGATATCACAACAGCCTGTCAATAGTTCGTCTGATAAATCACGATCAGATCTGAACTCTCCACGTTACTTTACATTCTATTGGTTCATGTCTCTATGGTATTGAACCCCTAAACTCCAGGGACTGTGATGGAATTGGCCATCAGCATCATGCATGCCATTCTCACGGAAAAGTGGACACCAGGGTGTTTGAACAGGGATGGGAGCGGTTGAGCTCGGACTTTATGCATTCGGAACCACTCGTTCATCAAGCGCACGCACATATTTATCCTGGTATAATGATTTGGTTGGTCATCTCGCTTTACGAATTCGTTGAATCTCTCCAGGCCAGTTTTTGGCATTTTTCGGTCATTGGCAAGCTTCCGCAAGGCTGCATGGACCCAAGCAAAATCGACCTTATGACGCATTGGATTCATTCTGTATAATGGCAAAGAATCCTTGCTAGAATGAATAAGTACCTCCATTTTTGAGGCCTTTTAGCTTTCGTTGTTCGATACATTTGTAGGTCAGGGCTATGACACCATACTCCAGTACGACTTGTCGCTCCGCGGAAGTTTTTCCAATAAGCGAAGACAACCATGGCCATATCTGAGACTCTTGTGAGCTCGAGCTCAAATTGTTCCACCGTTTTCGACAATTTCCCGTCGATGAAATTCAAAGTCCCTGTTAAGGTGCGGATCGGACAATTATCACTGGACGCTATTGATCGCGATCGCAGAGCGGAGGGCTTGGTGGCCCTACCCGTTAGATTTCCTAGCTAATATGTTAATCATCATATAGCGACGGTGATTCGTTTGTTATGCGTCAACTACAAGAGCCTCGTGGCGTTTTCTTCAGGTATTACCAACAGAAAATCCGTATGAACTCACGTCTCCTATTAGCGAGCCCCTTTTCACGCTGTGTCAACAACGTGGAATGCGGGTTCCTGAGGCCTTCACATCACCCTATACAGCAGGTACTACGTAACACACTTATTCTGCCCAATGCCGCGACCAAGGTTCGAGATGGAGATGAGTTCATATTTATACGACGTCTACCGGTAGTTGGTCAAAGCATTTATCTCAACCCTGCATGCCACATTGGAGAGCTTGCCGCAGCGGCAACTTTATTTGACAGGAACCACTCGTGATGGTTGTCGACCGGAAAATTGTGACGACAATCATCAACTAGAGATGTGTTACATGTTAATTTGTCCGAATGACACCTCGTAATGATTGAACTTCGGGGGAATGACTTTGTCCGACAATATTAAATGTAGGATGAGAAGGACTAGAAGAGAGATATCCATTTTGAGAAGTTGGCCCAATCATCCTCTTGGATTAGGAAGATGTAGAGTGTATGAGACTTGATGATTGTTGAATGCGGGGATCAGCACCAGGCTCTGGGAAGGCATAAAGATTCATTTCACGCGGAGAAATACTTCAACACGAACCCCTTCTGAGCTCGAGCTGAACAAATGTCACAATAATGTCTCCGACGTTTCCCGAGCCTCTGTGCGCCATTTTATGCACTCGATCCACATTGGCCGAACAAAACAGGGCATTCAGCGCGCTGTGCTTTTACAACCGATAAATGATCTTTACTTCAATTGAACTCCCGTCTACGGCTTGACGCCAACTCACAAATGTCAACTTTTTTGATACATCATTGCTCGAGCATCGGCTGCGCTCTGGCTGCGATGCGATGCGGTGCAGGTGCGGCATTGCGTGCAGCACAATTGACTTTCAGACGACATCCCAATCCATCCCATCCCATCCCGCGTCCGGGTTGAGCGATAGAGGTAGGTGATGTGATGGCAAGTGCAAGCTCGGAATGCGAGCCGAACGACGAGGCGCAGAACCGAGTTATTCAGGCCCATTAATTTCATTTACAAAACTATCCGGCTTTCTGGGTGAGGGCAAAGCGTCGCGTCGTCCCTCCAGAGGTGGCGTCGATCCCGAGTTTGGGAAGTTCTGGTAGCGAACGGAGACCGATGCGGCGATGCTGAAGATCACTGCCGACCCCGGCCTTACCTGTACCCATCTATCGGCACCCATGGCGAACCTTCAATTGTGCGCATGCTTAATTTCCATTGTGCTCTATCGAAAACTCCATGTCCTGCACTCGGGCAACAACTGGCAACGACGGTACGAAGTACAAGTCTGCATTAAGCGCCATGGGCCGCGTTCTGTATCTCAAATTGGATTTCTTGTCCTGTACGAAGAAGTATCAGTGCGAGTACGTATTGCACGCGCATCATGGTTCAGTCTGTTCTTGCCCACCCAGGCCAAGGATTTACTCATGCGGCAAAGGGGTTTAGGGAGGATTGATTCACGGCTCAGATCGTAAATCGTTGAGCGATCTTCGAACGGGTTTGATGAGCCACTCATACGCCATTTTCACCCATTTCCAATTTTTCAATGTCGTGTGAGGTGGCTGAGTTTGTGGATATTGGACTCGACAATTCAGCCATTCGTTGGATGTGGCTTAAACCCCGCCAACGTGGCTGCCACAAAGGATCGCATATTGGAAGGAGTGTGGAGTTTGTAGGTATAGTACCCGAACCAGTAAACCATCTCTAACAAACCTGGTTCCCTGTCTGGCTAACTCTAGTCTTCTACTTCTACCAACTCTCGTGTAAGTTGTGTATAAACTATATCGATCCGTATGGAATATTTAGCAACCCAGCTAACCATAGACCACCATCTCCCAACAACACAACTCCTTCACAAACCGGCCTATCATTTGTATCAACACCTCAATCCTCAATTCGAACGTATAGATTACCAAATAATCATTTCTCACATTTCCTCATCAGGCTTCATTCCGCGAATATCATTCTTCAGTTCAACTCAGAAGTTGTAAATAGAGACTTGTACATGAGGAATTCCCGAAGACCACAGTATTTTCCGTGAACCTATAGAGTAGGAGTTTTATCATCTGATATACTAATCACCCACTAAATCGAGCGGGTGTACTTTACATAGGAGTGTTCATATGATCTCCCGGTATATTTCTCGTCTTATCTCAAGGGCGAGTTTGTGGGTCGCTAGATCTGCAGTGTGACGTTCTGAGCTATAGACTGTTGTTAACATATCAGGACCTTAAGATCTGAGTCCCCTCGTTTCCATGGGTTTATTTTGGCGGAGATTGGGTTTTTGATAGATGTAAATATCAGGTTTCTGATATACATGATTTACTTGGAGACTTGGGAGAAGAGTTGTTGAAAGCACGTGAGAGCTATTTAATTAAAGATCTGACGGGATCCTTGGGTATAGTGGAAGTGTGGGTTAGATTTATGTTCGATATTAGTTTTGATGTTTTTTTTTTGGTTTGTTTTTACTTGTGTACTGTTTGTAGGGATGTCTTTGAGTGGTTTATGGCACTGTAGTAAATGGGAAATACGTCGTCCTGCTACTCGCTTACTTGGATATGACTTGGAAGTTCTAGTGAGGGTATAAGAACTGATGAAAAGGATTTGGGGGTATTAGAGGTAGGAATAGGTATTCGAGAAAATAAATTGGGGGTTTTCGGTCCTTATTAGCTTACTTGGAATTTGGAAACTTGGATACTTGGATACTTAACAAGTTTGTTGAATTTTCTTTACTGGTCTTAATAGTGCTGGTGTTTTCTATGTATTCTTAGTATTTGATTTTGTTTTTCGACTCATGAAAGTTCTGAATCTGGATGAGTGTTGAAGCTTTTCATTTTTGGAAATTGGTTCGTTGAAGGAGTAGGTTGGTCTGATATTTTGTTTATTTGGATGAGAGTGTACTATTGCATATTTCTCCTTTTGTGGTTATTAAGAGCATGTTTGGCTCGCGAGTTAGAATGGTGCAAATGTTAGTGCAAATCATAAACTTTTGCACCAGTCCTAGGACCCAAGGGCTCATACAAAAGTTTCTTGATTTGCATGCAATTTGTACTAATCTGACGAAACATATGCACTGCCGTTTGGCTCGCTGCAAAAGTATTCTATTCTAGGTGCAAATCTTATATATTTGTCCCTCGCTCCCTAGCCCGGCCTACAGTATCACTTGTATAGTATCACACTTATAGTGTCCCCCCTACGGTGCGCCCCCCCCACCCCCCTAATGCGCCTTTGCTTTACGACTATTAATTAGTCAGTTGTTTCTTTCTACAAGGGGCTACTATAGGAGGGGATACTATAGGAGGGGATACTATAGGAGGGGACACTGTAGGAGGGGACACTATAGGAGGGGACACTATAGGAGGGGACACTATAGGGAGGGACACTGTAGGAGGGGACACTATAAGGGGGTAGGACGTAAAGATTTACATAGAGATTTACAGGAATCAAAAAGATCTAAAGGGTTTAGGCCTCAGTTCTTTTATATTCTTATTTTAGTAGTACAAATCTAAAAACTTTTGCAACTAGATTTACACCGGATTTATGACGATTTTAATCTAAAACAATATTCCCTAGCCAGCCACCCTCGCAAAAGTCGCAAAAGTCGCGAATCTTTGTATAAAAGAATTACATACAAAAGTTATTTGTATAGTGCAAAAGTATTTGCCTCGCGAGCCAAACATGCTCTAAGATAGGAAGATTCTAAGTTGGGATCGCAAATCTTGGTATCTTCATCGCCGCGTCGCCATGGTTTTGTGGCTGCGAAGTCTCGGAGACTACTAGAACTAGTAGCTGTTATAATTTCCTAGAATGTTGCGAAATTGAGAATTGTTTGGCTGTTGTGAGGCTAGATTCGCGTAATTTTGGTCTTCCGATGATATCGATGATGAAGTTAAGGGGAGTGATGGAAAATTCGTGCCGATTTGTGTGTAGTTGAACTTGATTATATGGTGACTAAAATGCATTCCTCGATGTGTGACAAAAGTGTTGAAATTCCTCACCTCCAACAAGGCGTTCCAACTTGTCAATTCTTCACGAGCACAATGACAAAAGTAGAAAAGCCCCCATCTCCTTCCCAAGTTTCCCCTATCTCGGAACCTAAAGCCGCAAGAGTATCAGGAAATCCCAATGTCTGTACAACACATTTGGCGAAAACCACCTGCATGTCTCAGTCGTCTAGGCAGACTGGCATGATATCGAGAGATGAAGGTAAGCGAATGGGAATAGCGGCTTGTGTATAGTTGTACTGCTTTTTTTTGCTTATTCCTTCTTTTCGTTTTCTAGTTTTCTTCTGATTGGGTACTGGATTGGCTGTTGGTTTTGTTCGGGACTTGGGAGTCTGACTTCCCGGAAGGGGGGAAAGGGGGGATTTATTGGGTATGTGAGATTGAGGGTTAGGATGCTTGGTTTGTTGGAGTTGGGGAATCTTGTGTTTGTTTGTTATGCCTGTTTTCGTTGTTTATGGCGAGTTGTCGAGTTGATGAAGTAGATCATGGTTGAGTCGGAGTGACAGCGAGACTGGAAGGTCAAAACTAATGTTGGATTCTCGGAGGATTTTCTGGAATTAACCTTTACAGCGTCCTTTTTGGGCTTTTCTCCACTCATTACTGTAGTAGCTAACTAACTTAACTGCCACAAAAGTCAACGATCCTGAACAACTTGCATGGCCCTCTTAAAGGACCAAGTCATTCCTTTCTATCAGAGTAATACTACCTGCGTGTAAGCCTCTTGACATAAGTACCTCGCATCCATTCACAACGGGGGAACAGTTCAGATTCCTTTCCTCAATAACCTCACGGATGGGATTACTCGTATACAGTACCACGTATATTCCGGGGATTTCCTGTCCAGTACCAAGAACGGCAGATAACTATTCATCAATACAGTTTACCAGGTGCAGAAATGGCGCGGGGTACACACGGATCTCGTAGAATTTTTTGAGAGGTTGAAGGGATAGGCCTGTACGTGACGTCCTTTCCCCTCATCTGCAGGATATGACATGCATTTGTTGCCACCAACGAGAAATGGCGACTAACATCTCGTTTCGGACCTTTCCCCGTACCTCCTTTCCCGTTGAAAGGATGGAGCTTGTTGGATGTTCTCTAGGTCTAGGAGTTCGTGAAATCTCTTTACCCGATAGGGAGCGGCTGTGTCTTTAAATTCCGTTTAGAGACACTGATCCTAGGGTGCGAGGAGTGATCTTTCTGGGAAAATGAAAGGGTAGGTTTAACACAAATGTACTATGATCTACCCAGTTAGTAGACGTACTTGTTTCAACTCAAAGTTCAATCTGTTCAAAGCTGAAAAGGTAGATTATCTGATACCCGCTTCCCGTCACTCATCCCACCCTATCAAGCACAGTAAAAGTAAGCTCAAAGTTTAGGAGAAAACAGGTTCCGTAGCGAAAGTGTAACACTGTAGGAACTGCCGTATCTCTTGAAAGCTAAAGTGGTTCGACGATTGGATGACAGCGGTTCGGCAACTTTCCCGCTTAAAAGTATGGTGGTTGGAAGATATACTTCTGCCGGCTCTGAGCCTTAATAAAGGGTCAAACCTGGAGTCTACAGGGTACCTTGTGTCTACTGTAAGTCAGCGGCGTATATCCTTCAGGATTGGGTAGCATAGGGGAGCGAACTATATAACACTATACCCAACACATCATCTGGTGAGGAGGTTACTTCTAAGTTTGGGCTCGTATCCTTCCTCTTTTGGTATGGTTACCGATGTCTAGAGAGGCGTTTCTATTTAATGTTATCTAGACGTGAAGTATGGAGTTCCCGGAATGTTTTTCTGTTCCAAAGCTTAGCTTTTTGATACTCTTATACTGTAGCTTTGGCGGAGTCTAGGGATATACCGACTTCCGATTGTTTGAGGAGCCTTATGACGTGAATCTTGTAGACCCTCGCCCTTTTTGCCTTTTTGCCACTAGTCCGAGACAGAGAAAAGTTATAGAGTGAAAGTTTCTCGGCATTGAGATTGATCTTTTATGTAAGACAATTGACCTTTTATGTAAGACAGTTGGGCTAAACTCTGTATATACCTAGGTTAGAATGATGTATTTTTCCAAAAGCCTAGTACAACTAAATTCATTATAAGAGCTGTTTGGAATAATTCAAATTAATATATCGTTATTAACCTAAAGTTATTTGGAACAAATAAGTTAATTGTTCTAGGAATTCTAGTATAATAGGGTTTTATTTACGTGTCCAGAGTTTCGCCCAATTTTATTACACCTGTTAGGTCCTAAGGCTGTGACATTGCAGGTTATTCTCAGTGAACTGTTTACCAATGGCTGTACCGAATGAATCATCGAAAACAAAATTCTTCTGTATCCCTGTTTTAGCGAAAGGCGTTGATTGATAAAACATTTGTAACTAGAAGAAAACCTGCAGTATTTTGATTAAAAGAATGCCAGAAAATTACAAAGTTATAGTAGTTCAGCTGTTGAGGCAAGACCTTTTTGCTCTGTAGCACCCACGATCCACGTTTTCACCGAGCAACAATTTTAACACTCTATTACATGACAACCATCAAACGACTTCAATCACAAACCATCTACCAATAAACGATTCAAACCGGAGAAAACATGCTAAACAATCTTTCATATCCCTATTTCTTCTACACAGTATACGCGAACCCCCTCCGCTCCTCAACCACAACCAAAGGGGCAAAACAACCCAACATTGAGAACTGATTTAACAAAAATATCCAAGAACCAAAATAAATGAGGTTTGAGCTCCCGAGACTACCACAGCTACCATCCCAGAGACTTCCTAATAGAAACCTCACATTTCCCTACTACAAAATCCCCGATAAACTCCAGAAAAAAAACCAGGAAATCCTCGGGTATATCAAGAGCGTATACATAAAAAACCTTTGACCCATTGCCCAACACGAATCGTGAATCAACCCCATAACCTGATTCGCCGCCACCTAATGGGGATGTAGAGGTCCTTGAAAAGACGAGAATATGTCAAAAAGATGGGAAGTAATGGGTAGTCGTGAGTTTGTATACATACTAGACATAATTCTGATATCTCACACCCTATCCCAAATACACCTAATACCAATACCCAGAAGACACAAAAACGTCCACATCAAAGGACAGAATCTACCAACTACCTATGTCACCCCTTTTCCCCTTCCACTTTACCCCCCTCCAAAACCGCAAACCACAAGTTACAACCACCAGAGCCACCCCCACAGCTCACAGCCAGAAAAACATTAGTCGCTATCGCCATCACTCCATAAGGTACAGTCCATAAGGTACAGTACATGTGCTGCGCAGCACGCCACACCAACAACCCATACCACATACCCCTTACCACTGAAAAGCATGCGAAGGGAACAAAGAGAAAACGTGGAAACCACGCACACACAAAATCCTCCAGCACCTTGGCACGCCACAAGTTACTGTAAACACACATGACTTGCCTGCAATAATCCCACATCTGCACCACAAATACATACACATACCACCCATCCATCAACGAAGCCTCAGACCTCCCAGTACCAAAAGTTCCATAATAAACCTCAATGTGTACATAGTGTAAGATTACATGTACATGCAAGAACACCCACACTCAAAAGAACCAAAAAAGAAAAAGGGGTCAACCAAACGAAACCAAACCAAACCAAAGTAAAGCCTAGAGCACAGCATTCGCAACCAGCACCCCAAGAGATCGAAGTTCCAGTTTCGATTCCAATTCGCCCACCTTATCCAAAACCCACATGTCGTGTCCCCAAGGCAAGACAAGATAAGACAAGAAGGTAAAAAAATACCATATGAATCTCACAGTACAGTACATCGGGAACGACCTCCCTCCCCCCAAAAAACAAGGCGAGAGAATCACCCTAACGACGAAAACCCAGAGAGAAAAAAAAGGATCAAAAAAGTAGTAGAGGCAAGGAAGAGGCGAGAAGTTGATATCTTGCACGTCACAGAGAGGAGAATAGGGTAGTACGGTCCTCAGATATGTTATGTCATTCTTATTCAAGAACCCGCCCCTGACTATGTACTTACTGATATCCTCTCACGTACATATACATACATACTTACATACGCCACATGTACCTCAATCCCGCCCACCGACTGCTCATGAGAATCGTCAATTTCCTAATGCAAAATATTGGGATGGATATCCCAGTCTACCGTTCGAATTCTCCTACAGCTGACTTTCAATAAGAGCAAACTTCTCCTCCCCTGGCCAACGAGCCTCGGGCCATACATAGCGCATAGCCTCGTAGATATGTCTGGAAAAAAAACTTATTAAGCAGTTCCCAAGTGGTGAAAGAAAGCAGTACTAACCTAACATGTATAATCTCCAACCCATCCTTGACTTCCTGAGGCAATTCCTTGACACTGAAAATCACTCGTTAGCACAACCAAATCTCGAAGATCCGATCAACGCAGCTAGCTTACTCTTTCCTATTCTGAGCTGGTAGGAGCACAGTCTTGACACCAGCCCGAAGAGCCCCGATCAATTTCTCCTTGATCCCCCCAACCGCCGTGACACGACCACGAAGTGAGATCTCACCCTGTGGCAAAAGTGTTAATGGTGACTGAGACATTTTTGCCATTTAGTAAGACGGAAACCAGGGATCAACATACAGTCATTGCTATTGTCGGTGGGACAGCTTTGTTGGAGAACAAGGATATCAGGGCAATGGTATGTGCCATACCAGCCGAGGGTCCATCCTGTTCATGATCAGCACGAAATTCAAGTATTATGACGCATTGAGCTGGCTTACCTTGGGTATTGACCCCGACGGGCAGTGAACATGAATACTACGCTTCTTCATGATATTCTCCGCAGGATCATGGGTTAATCCTAATTCATAGGCATGTGCCTTAACCCAGCTCAGTGCCACCTCGACACTTTCTTTCAGGACATCGCCGAGCTTTCCAGTCAACTGCACACTGCCGCTACCCGGCATATCAGCCACTTCGATGAAAAGTATGCTCCCGTTCCCGCCCGAACTGTACGCCACGAGCCCAGTCACGATGCCAGGACGACTACCAATACTGTCAATTAAATTCTCCTAGTGGATATGTTTCGGAGCTTTTTCTGATCTGTAAGCCCGAAATGGGGACAGTGACAGACGTTTCGAGAAGCAGGCAAGGCAGGTAACACAAGACTGAAGCAGGAAGATAATTACCTTGATTTCTCCGCAATCTCCTCGTCATACTTTTCGATGCCTAATATGTTCTCGATGTCCTCCACAGATAACGAAGGATTGTACTTCTCTGAGGGAAAAACGTGTCAGCTTGTGTCATCATGCACAGTTTGAGAGTACTTGACATACCTGCATGTCCCGTATCTTTCGCTTCCGCATACTCGACAGCCTTAGCACGGCATACTGAGCCAATCTCACGCTCAAGGTTCCGAACTCCTGATTCACGTGTGTAAGACTCGATGATTTTCGATACAACGTCCTGGTTGAACTCGACCTGTCCATCTCCGAGACCATCTATGGAAGTGTTAAGAGGTTTTGTTTTTTCTCGGAAGGGGAGAACATACTAGTACGTATCTGCTTGGGAATCAAGTGCCGCTGTGCAATATGTCTCTTTTCGAGAGTTGTGTATCCAGACAGAATGATGGTTTCCATACGATCAAGTAAAGGTGGAGGGATAGTATCTAGGCTATTGGCGGTAGCGATGAAGAGCACTTTGCTCAAATCGATTGGAATATTGACGTAGTGGTCCATAAAAGTATGGTTTTGTTCAGGGTCAAGGACTTCCAACATTGCTGCTGATGGATCACCTTGAAAGTTCGAGGTTCTATATTTTGTCAGAATCGATCGCCAAGTGAGAGTCGGATACGCTTACCCAACTTTGTCAATTTCGTCGAGGAGGAAAACAGGGTTGTTTACTCCAACCTTCTTCAAACCCTGAACAATAAGACCTGGCAAAGCAGCAACATAAGTTCTCCTATGGCCTCTAATCTCGGCCTCATCTCTCACTCCACCAAGGGAGATACGATGAAATTTTCTTCCCAGAGCATTTGCAACAGACTTTGCCAAACTTGTTTTGCCAACACCTGGAGGGCCAGCTAGAAGAAGGATTGGTGATTTATCAATCATGCGCTTGCTTTTCAGAACCTCGACTTTTTCCACTGCCTTGTCTTCTTCTGCCTTGGCTAGTTCTGTGTTGAGTTCCTTGTTTATGGACTGCTTGAGCTTCAGAACCGCAAGATATTCCAACAAACGCTTCTTGACCTTTTCCAACCCATAGTGATCCTCATCAAACTGCTTCCTAGCTCGCGATAGAGTATCCGAACCAAGCTGGTCGTCTGTGGCTGCTGTCCAAGGTATTTCCGCCAGAGTTTCTAAATAATTGCGAGTGACTTGGTACTCTGCTTGTGCTGGGGACATTTTTCCCAATCGTTTCAGTTCTCTGTCTGCAACCTTGGCTGCCTCAGCCGTTAATTTTGCTTCTTCAATTTTCTTCTTCAATTCATCGACCTCGTTTGGTTCCTGGTCTTCCTCAGAAGGACCACCCATCCCAGGAGGCAGCATTCCGGCAATGCCGGGCATATTGATCCTTCTCGAGCGCTGATTGCTGTTTTTATTCATCTGATCCAGGTCGATGTTGGGGAAACTCGTACTTGTGAATGTGGTGATGCTGACATTGTTCTTAATGTTTCCAATCTGGCGTTGTAATAAAGCAATTGCTTTCTCCAATCTATCCTTGACCTCCAAGGCCGCGAGCACCTGTAGCTTTTCTTCGAATGAAGCTTCCACAATATTTGTCATAAAATCAGCCAATATCCCCGCATCTTGTATTCCTTTCTTCGCAATAAATAGTTCCAGCCGTCTAGCGAGCATGGGGGAAAGACCTGGTGTCCCCGAAGCTCGAGGCAAGAGGGAGGAAAGGCGAAGCAAAGTAAGGAGTTCACGAGATAGTTGTTTAAGGTGGGCAAAGAGCCCTTGTACGGCAACGTCTTCTGCGGAAATAGCTGTAAGATGTTAGAACATGTTATTGAGTAGATAGAGGAGATAAGTTCACCATCATCATATAGGTAAGTGACATCCGTCTCAAAGAAAGGTCGCTCCTGTGTAATTCTTTCAATCTTGATCCTAGCAATCCCCTCAACTAGCAATGCGAATTCCCCGGTTGTTCCCTTTCCCTCAACGCCCGAGATCTTCGCAGCAACTCCATATCCAAATATATCCTCCCTCGTAGCACTCGCCGGATTTATATCCATACGTTCCTTTGGCCTGCTCTGGTCGCTTTCTGCAATCATCCTTTGGCCCAGTTTGTTCAAATAATTCGACGTCAAGGGTACGCAGGCGACGTTGACGTTGTCAAGTCGTTGGCTCGTTGTCCGCTTAGATGCCTTGCTGTATATATTGGAAAGAAGAGCTGGAATATCAGAGCGGTTGCCACCTACAGGAATTCGAAGGACAATTCCGGGTAGGAGGACGGTATCTTTGGCCAGGGGGATCATAGGCAAACTGACTGCCTTCATCGGCGCCATTTTTGCAGATGGGAAGACTCGACGTGTCTGTATACAGGGGGGAGTGTTCTTTGAAATATGCGACGAAGGAACAATTCTGGAAGATGCGGTGGGGCAGTTGTAGGTAGTTGTAGTTGTGACTATGGTGTTGTGGTGGTGGCAATCCAAAGTTTATGGGTAGCTACTTACGGAGTTCTGATTGGAATGAGCCGAGGTTGATGTCCCAGTGCAGGCCCAAGAAACTAACAACACCACGTATCGCCTTTCACTTTTCAGGAAATTTGATAGAAGAAAAGAGAACCAAAGGACCACTTCAGAATCCCGAAGTCCATAAGGACAGCGCTTTCAATTGCCGAATCAAGTCTCCGATCCTGCTATTCTTTACTATCTAGAAACAAACAGAAATAGCATTGCATCATAGGTGTGGTACGTGCATATATACACAAGACAAGGACGTACGAACACAACCGACAATCGTGTCTGACAGAAAATCTGGAGTAAACAAATATATCCATACCAATTGGGAGACACACAGCATGGCCCTACAACTATTCACTAAGAAGAGCAGGTAGAGCCTAGCTTGTACTCATTCTCAAAGCCGTGCTTGCCTATTCAGATTGAAGCGAAGGATCACCCCGGCTAATACCTAGGTAGATTCTACCCCCTTTTCCCCGAAGCGGGAGTTACTCATACAGTAGCTCCTACCGAGTTGATACTGTACCGACACTCGTAAGACTTACACTAGGAATCCACGACCACCGGTGTTTCTCAAACAAGAATCCATAGCTCCTCGCCATTTTCATTCTACAAGAAACAACATTGCCTTTGCTCTAATTGCTTCTCTCCCAAACTCCCCGTCAAGTCCACGCTTCAAACCCCTCCGTGCAACCAGAAGTCGGAGACACGATCCAGCATGGCCTCACCTTCCCATCCAGTCATAAAAGGCTGGATTGAAAAGATGGAAAGAGAGTCCAACACCACTAAAGAAATTACAACATACTACACAGCCGACATCAATAAACTCATCACCACTTCAGAACCCCAAAAGTTCTCAGTAGGAACCGGCGCACAGATTCTTTCCAACGTCCTTCCAAAATGTGTCTCTGCGAACCACGAATTGATACTGGTCACCTGTTTCTGGGCCGACTCCTCTTCAAGAAAAATGGTTGGCACTTTACTCGAGAAGCTTTCCTCAAAAGGTCTCGCACAGGGCCAGAAGATCCACTTTCGTCTTTGTTTCTCTTCTCATTCCAAGATGCAAAAACTGTTTGGAACCTCTAGCCCGGATGGACAGGTGTATCCGCCGGATATGTGGATGGAGCTTGGACTTCCATCACCAGCGCTTTTGATGGGTTTGGATTTGATTGTGAAGTGCATTTTTGTGCGACCATTCAGTGTTGTACACCCCAAGTTTATTCTCGTTGATCGAAAACTGGCGTTCATGCCTAGTTGCAATGTCAGTTGGGAAGATTGGTTCGAGGGATGTATAGAGCTTCGAGGAGAGATATGCAAGGCCCTGTTTTATTTCTGGGTCGCCTTTTGGTCGAAGAATACCGATTTACCTCATCTCTTGCAGGAGGATAACGAGGATCAGGCCGCAAACTCAAAACCAGCAGATGGGGAGGAGGTGAACAACTTGATACAACATATATCGGTCTCACAATCCGCACCTATTACTACAATCCTCCTTCCCTCACCTCATCATCGCAATCCAAACTTCAGACCGTTCGGCAAGATTCCCATCGTTCCTCACACACCACTCAACAAATTTCTCATTCATATATTCGAAACCGCCCGTCAAGAGATCTTCATCCAAACCCCAAACCTCACAGCCCGTGCCGTCATCCGCGCCCTCCTCTCAGCTCTCATACGAGGCGTAAATATCCGCATCCAAACGAGCTGCAAACTTATGACCCAGGAACAATTAGTGACAGCTGGAACAATCACCGAATTCGAAGTCTGGAAGCTGCGTCGTCGACACAGCAAACTTCGATGCGTCCAGCAGAAAAAGTTCACTGCCGATCCCGAAATTCAAGAACCAAAGTTGGGAACGTTGGATATCGCTTATTACAGACCAAAAGGTAAAGGTGGAAATGAACCGGTGAAGGCTCACATGAAGCTTACCATTGTGGACGAGGGGATTGTAGTATTGGGAAGTGGAAATATGGATCGCGCTAGTTGGTATACAAGTCAAGAACTTGGTGCAGCATTCTTCTCGAAGGATATGGCCAAGTCTATTAGGAGTTGTGTGGAGGAGGGTTTGGAGGGCCGACTCAAGTTTTGATTTCTTATCGTGGCATGGATTAATTGAGATCACGCTTGATTTGCTTATACCCTGTATTATTATGTGGCAGTTAATTGGGTGGGTGGTATACCTTGTCGGGCGTTTAGTTGACATTACGAGTATTGTAAAAATTACCTAATTATGAGGAGTATTATCACAAACAAACAGTAAAATTTATTGTTCTGTAATGGAATTGTTGTCCTTGCAACCTCCTTGACAGCGTTCGAAACGAATTGAGTTAAGTTAAATGGTAGTACATACTCAACTTTTCCTTGAATAACTCGAGTAGCACTCGAATTGTTAAGTAGTTTGTTCGAACGCTGCTCCTTGAAGATTCCACTGCCTTCCAAATATCCAACAAAATTTTGACACCCTATCCTGACCTGATCCTTACTAGAGTACTGGAATCCTTTAAATGTACTATACTTGTACAGACATAATACACCTTAATACCCGCCCCCCTATATACTTCCATTGATAAATTAATACTAGCATATTCTAAGGGCCCTCGATATCTCAACTCCTCTCCTCTCCTCTATATCCATATCCTCCTGTCAAAAGTATCATGTCTATAGCATCCTAGCTCAGCCATCTAAATTCCAGATCATAATCGAAGAATAACCTAAAGGGATTTTGTATTGTATTGTATGTATGGAAAGAGTGGGTTGTGGTAGCTTGGGTGGGTAGCGAAATTAGATATTGAGCAGTAGGTGGTAGTGGTGGATGGGTTTTGTGAGTGGGAAGGGGGAGGGAAATGATAAATTGGGATGGGATTGGTTTGGTTTGGTGTACTGTGCGATGGTGGACGGGTTATTGTGTTGTGGAATTGTGGAATTGTGGATAAGATATAAGACTTACGGATATAGGTTAATTAGCGATAGTATAGAGTGGGGAGACATTCGGTATTATATGTTTTTCAAAGTAGCTTTCAATTATAATTGTAGTTATCATAGATACGGTGTTATAATATCGTGGTGTTATAGTAAGATCTTATAGTAAGGGGTTCAATATCAATAGGCGAAGATGAAGTTCGATAAGCGAGATTGGTTAGTTGATTAACTTGATTACAAGGAGTATATATTATGAAAGTAACAAACTTTCTCCATTGTGGGAACTTGGGGTGTATTGGGTGTAAGTGTAGGCGGTGATTTGTACTATAAGCTACGACGAAGGGAGTGCGAATGATAAATGATGGTAGCGAATGATAAATGATGGTAGCGAAAGCTATGTGGACGATACTAGGGAGATAGTAATTCGGGGTCTGTATTAATTTATCGAAATCTGACTCTGATATACTGGATCTATTCTCTTTAACGATACTTTAGAATATATGTTAGAATAAATCTACAGACTCACTTATAGCTTCGCACGCTAGAAGAGGTTTTACTATCTAAGCGAGTTTGCTCTACACTTCTTAGTAAAGAAAGTTGTGCCACTTCAACAATATCCTCCAGGAGAAGCACCACAACACAAAGATTCAGAAAATAATGACGTTTAACCTGGATGAGGAAAGATAAATACTATAGCTAGCGGGATATAAAGAACGAAAAAGTAGCTTATCTATAATCCAAATCCTAATAAACAGTATTATTCCCTCTTTCATTTGGTCTTGTTTAGCGATACACATAGTTTCAAGCGGATACACTCTACTCTACTCTACTCTACTATCCCTACTATACCTACTATACCATACTACAGAGTGGAAGTAGAAGTGGAGTAAGTACTTAGCGAAGTGGGGAACTTTGATAAGGAAGAAAGTTAATTAATTTTGGATTTATACTTTCGTACTAACGGGCAAGGTACGTAGTACCCAGGTACCTACATATGGTGTATAGATATATGATAGATACTCCGTAGATAGTGAAGACTGTGTGTGTGTACTGAACTATAGGTGTTTATTACTTACGGAGTAATAGATATCTACTATTTCTACCTAGTTATAGTATATGGGAATGTAATATAACTTCCTCTACAAATCGCGATTCAATGACTCTACCGCACTCTTTATCTCAATGTGGAGACCTCAAATCCGAGAGGGCATGATAAGTGCAAACACAGCTATTGACATTCGAGAATCTTATCTCTCTATCTATAGAAAACAGTGCAATCCCAAGCTAAATCCACTCCACGGTATTTACCTATATCCAAACCCATACGCCAGCAAAAAAACAAGAGACCCCGGGGTATATCAATCTCAAGCTCAATCCCAACCCCCAACTGACATCTCCCACCCCACCTATTCACTCCCCTACCTCTTCCTCGTCTCCCCCACCATCCTCTCCAAACACCTCGCAGCCCTCTTCTCCCTCCCCCGAAACCCCCCATTAAACATCTCTGGCGCAACCAACCTCCCATTCGCATGTTCCCTCGCAAACCCCACCTCGGCACTGATCCCCATCCTCTCTCGGGAAATCCTAACCGCTTCCTCGAGTAACTCGGTCCCCACGCCCTTTCCTCGATACCGCAAGCCGACCGTCCACGCGCGGATAATTCCTTGTCCGCCATTCTTACTTTTGTTCCCGCCCCCGCGCTTTTTTGTTGTTGGGGAGGAGGGATTACGTTCCAAGCGCAGGACGAGCGCGCCGATGAGGGTGCTGCCGAAGTGTGAACCTAGGACCAGGTCGGGTTCTCCGGTGTTTGGGTTTTGGAGGAAGGACCAGGTGGTTTGTTCGGCGTAGACGAGGTATTGGGATGTGAGGCCGCGGATGGCGATTAGGAAGGTCATGGTGATGCCCGCGCAGGTCGTTGCGACGACCGCGAAGCCATTTTGCGGGGTGTAGAGAAGTTTCGAGGTGATGCCGAGGAGGAGGATGTAGATTGATATTGTGAGGGGATGGAAGATGATACAGCGCGCGGCGAATTGTCGTTGTTGTGCGATTGAGTCGGCTATTAGTTTCAAGGCGGCGGTTTTGTCGGAGTCGGATGTGAGGATTGTGGTTGTGAGGGGTGGGATGTCGTCAAGTGGATTAGGGGGTGGAGTGCGTGTTCGCTTTGATTTTGTGGATGTGGACGAGGACGAGGATGAGGATCGTGAGTGTGACATAAGCGAGGTTGGTGCAGTGGAGACTATTGAGAGGGAGGAGGGAGGGAGAGTATAAACTGGTGGGAGAGTTTGAGAGCAGTAGGGCGAGAGAGTTGGGGTTGAGTAATTGGAGTCGAGATGGAGTGAGGATTCGGGAAGGACGAGGTTTGCGCGGAGGAAGGTGAAGAATGCTATGAGGGAGTTGTCAGCTTGTATTCTCTTTAAAGTGAGCCTTGGAGATTCTAGTCTATCACTAGACTGCGGGAGGAAAAGTTGCCAAAATTGTTGCAACCCATCTCCAACTGAGAGGACGGAGAAATTGAGGTCGCAAAGAAAAAAAATACCGGGATCATTTTCTGCACGCACAGATTTTGCGGACATCAAAACACAACCACCAAACCACAACAAATGATTCCTTACAGAGCAGAAAATAATCCAAGAAGGAAAAGATAAAAATGAGAGAGAAAAGAACTTACCAGCACTCGTCTTAAAGCCCGGCACCACATTCATCCTATCCGCAATCGAACTAGCCAAATTGAACTGATTCGCACCAACACCAGCACCACGCAGATCCAGGTCCAACTGCTCACGCACGTGTTCAGGCGCCATCGTAGCGTTACATTCGCCCTCGACCCGGTTGTCTCCCGTCGGAAAAGCAATCTAAAAATCCAATATAAATCTCCACGGCGTATAAAAAAAAAGTAGCCAAAACGGAAAATCGAGACAGTGACAGTTCGGATCTAGATGAGGTAGGATAGTAGGCCGTGCTTTATATCTGCCTCCACAGTTTGCTCCTTGGCCTATACAAGATTCCACGTGGGCTCATTGGTCGAGATGCTCGGGAGGGTTGGGTGCAGCGATAAGGATTTCTTTGCGGGTGTTGGGTGTGGGTGTGTATGGGTGTGGAAGTGCGGTTGTGAGGGTGGTGTGTTTGGACTTGGTGTGGACTTGGCGTGGACTATCTTGCTGTCCCAGCCATAGAAGAGTTGTGGATAAGGAGGAGCGCTGGCGTCATACCGAAGTATGCTTGTGATCTACCAGATACCGAGTCTGGGACGGAACTAGTAGAGCTAGTTTCCGTTGAGTTTGAAGCTAAATTTGTAGCGTTCTTGATAGGTGTTGGTGGCATGTTGGCTAGTCAGTTTCATACTACATCTACGATCTACTATCTACACTATATTTTGCTTTACAGTAACCTTACCCTTCCATCCCCCCTTTTTCCGTGCTCGCTTGGACAGCAGTACCTAGTCTTTTGAGGATTGAAGTAGTAGTAGCTGTCACCATGAGAAGGAAGCTTGATAGACGAAAAGATAATGGAATACGGAAATAGCCCAGATGCAACGCTGATATGGGAAAGATTAGGAATGGGAATGGGCACAGCACATTTGTACATCCTCATGTACAACCAGCCACGATGGTACCTTCCCTTCCAACCAACCCAACCCATTCCCATATCCCATTGAAATCGACCACTCCCGACTGCATCATGCTGGTCTGGCACAGCTTACCTGCTTTACTCGACTCTACTACTTACGAGTACTCGATATAGTATTATACGTACATCCGTCGTCTACAAAAAGCTCTCTTTAATTGGCCGGAAATGTACAATACATTTCGATTTCTTCTCGACGAGGAGATCGGCAAGTTTCGTTTAGATTAAATCTCACCGATTGATTGGGATTGTTTCATGTCGCGTGATCTACTTCGTACAGTATCTCACAGCACCTCGAGTACCTATACAAATCACCAATCCTCTCCAGAGTCCAGCCTGTATACAAAACCATCAATTCAAGCGTTCCCATTCTCAAGGAATAAGATGCTCGCATTATCCCAACGCTCTCGAAGATCCTATCCTGATACTTCTTAGGAGGGAGAACTAGTACGTTTCACCTCTCCCGGAACAGCAAACTTGCGAACTTAATGTCGGTCGAACTTTTGTGGGGATGGAAATATGCAGTTCTAACCATGTCCAGCAGGAAACTACTTACGGTACTTGTACTGTATATCGCAGAGAATTGCTTCTTGGATATTCCTTCCCCGTAGCTTGATATGCTGTGTGTGGTTTGCTTCCAGCTGCATGCAGCTCCTCCAGTCCTCCTATCCAAACCAAGCCAACTTACCTCCTCTATTCCCCTACCCAAAGTGGGGGACTCCAATCATCTCACTACTCAGTAATTTTCTCAGATCTAAGGAATCTCAATAACATAAATCCCTCGCTTCATCAGCGTCTTCAAGATCAAAACCACAACACGACATGTAAGAAGTCGCAGGAGCTGCGGGGCATGGTGGGGTATCGGGAGCTTGGGCCGTCCTCCGATCCCTACTGTACCCGACATTCCATCTCTTGTGCTCTGATGCAGGAATATATTACTCTGCAGCAAACACGTCATTGTATCCATGGAATCCATGGCATGCCCGCGTTGGATGCTTGTTTATTCGTCTTGAATTCGCTTTCGGACTGTAGATGGGTTTGAGTGTCCGAATCGATCGATTTGGAGGGTTGGGGATGGATTGATAGATAAGTATGGGGATTGGGGATATGGAAGGTGGGTTATGTGGTGTGGGGTTGATTGGTAGGCTGGTAGGTAGGTGTTTTGAGGGGTATCTACGAGTACTTCTATGCGGTCGTGGTAAGATCCGATAATGTAGAGGATTGTGACCCCGCACTCAGCGAGGTACTCGAGTACAGTAAGACTTACTTACAGCAATAACAGAAACTGCAATAAGATACTAACACGAACCATTTCCAACGAAGCAAGAAGGTAATATCCCCTGATTTGGACTCCTCACGAACTCCAATTCCACTCAATTCTTCACCAATTATCTAAAGCAATACCCCTCGAACCTTCTCTCTATTTAACCACCATCCTTTCATAACATTTCCACCCCCGCTTACTACAGATGTCTTACTCATTCATACCCTCACATATCGTAGAAAGTAAAGAAGTATAAGAACCCCTCCCTTTACCTGACCTTGGATTCCACAAGAACTACTCGTATATATTACACCGTAAGATTACATGCTACAGTCTACACATCACCATAACGTGATACCCACCAAAATAAGTAAAATCACGATATCTACCACGTACAACAAAACAAAATCCCGATAACAGGACAGGAATTGGTTATGAGGGATTATGTGATGTAGTAATCCTACGAAGATACGGCCTTATTGTAGTAGCTGGTAAAAAGTAAGGATGTTCTGAGTTGGTGGGTATAGGTAGTGGTGCAAGTACTATTACGAGCGACTTGATTTGATGTACTGTAAGATACCGGGAGGAGAACTACCTCTTCTGAGATGATGGGGAAATTGTATGAAGGTGAGTGGTGTTGGTTGGATTAGTGGATAGAGGGAGGGAGGTTAGGAGGTGGTAGGTAAGAAGCAAGAAGGGTAGAGAATAGGGAATAGGGGGGCTTGTAAGGAAGAGGTGAGAGGGGGATTGTGTAGATAAGAGGGAGAAGGAAAGAAAGGGGTTAGGAGGGAGGGGTTCAAGGGGGTAGTTAGGTACTTATAAGTAGTTAGTAATTAAGTAGTTAATTGTTTTATAATATGTCTGATTTGTGTTTTTGACGAGCTATATTAAACTAGTGATATCTATATCTCAACCCCTATCTAAACTCTCTCACCTCTCTGGTACCCTCAAGGTACACATGCATTTTCCAAAACCCTAGCAACCAAAACAAATCACAACACCATCCTAAATTTCAAATCTCTCTCAAGCCTCACACCACCAACACCCTACTCACTACTAACAGTCTACTCACCAGCCCACAATCCATATACCTAAGCAACTTCACAGCACAGAGATACACTCACACATTAGCACTAAGCAACATCCCCGCATCAACCAACAACCCTGTCCCATTAACATAACTCGCACTGGGACTACACATCATCACCGCCAGATTCGCCACCTCCTCCACGCACGCGGGTCTCTTGAGCGGACTCGCGCGCTCGAGGAGTTTCCCTAGTGCGGGCACCCGCGCCAGGCTGCGGGTGTACATGGGTGTGTGGACGTAGGAGGGACAGAGGGCGTTGACGCGGATGTGGTGGGGGATGTTGTCGAGTGCTGGGTGGGGAGTGGGTTAGTTNGGGTGTGTGGACGTAGGAGGGACAGAGGGCGTTGACGCGGATGTGGTGGGGGATGTTGTCGAGTGCTGGGTGGGGAGTGGGTTAGTTTTAGTTCTTGGGGTGGGAGGGGAGAGGTTTTGAGAAGGGGGGGAGAAAGGGAAAAGAACAGGGGAAAAAAAGACCATTATGATTAAAAAAACACTCACCAGCAGTCTTAGTAATCCCAATAACAGCATGTTTACTAGCAACATACGCCATCATTTTCGGACCCGCCACAAACGAAGTCGCCGACGCCATATTAACAATAGATCCCCAACTGAGACTGCGTTCTCCATGGCGGCCTTGGTGCAGAAGTGGTTCTTGGGTGCTCATGGCTTGAGAGACGGCGCGGGCGCACAGCATGGTAGTGCCTTTGACGTTGATGGATAGTGTGGTGTCGAAATTGTCGATGTCGATTTCTTTGCTGGCCAGGAGGGAGGTGGCTCCTACCTACTATTTGTAAGGGGTTGGTCTTGCTGAGACTCTTTGGGGGTTGAGAGAGATGGGAGATGTTGATAACAAGAAGGAATAACTTCATAAAAGAAAGAAGAAAGGAAAAAAGAGAACTTGCACCAGCAGAATTAACACAATAATCCAACCTCCCAAAAGACTCCATCTCAAAATCCACCATCGCCTGCACACTTTCAGGAACCGTTACATCGACATGTATCGCTAACGCAAAATACGATGGGTTTCTGGCGTACTCCTTGCTCGTCTCAGCGTTTGCAGTGGCGTTTTCGAGGTTGAGGTCTGCAAAAAGTACGCCTGCGGCCCTGGCTTCTGCGAATGCGAAACCGACTTCTTGACCTATTCCTGCGCCGGCCTGGAAGGGGGGGGAGTGGGGAAGGGGGGATTGAGAAGAGGAATCAGAGATGCGGGGCACTTGCACCTTTTACTAGTGCGAAGCCGTTGAGGGTTGTGAATGCCATGTTGAAGTCTAGGCTGGTGATGTGGTTTTGATGGTTTACGAAGACTTTGATTTTGTGGTATGTATCGATTTCGATTTATGGACTCAGATAGATCTGGGAAACGTTTGGGAATGAGGAGAGTAAGACATTTGGGAAGAACAGAACTTCATGATCAGTAGCTTGATTTTTCAACAAACTGTTGGTAATGTTGTTGTTGGTGCAGTTGGTGATAGAGGATGCGATGAGTTACCACTACCTCAGTTGACCAATTGGAATGCCGCATTTTCCCCTCCATCCTAAAGCAAATGGTGTTGTTGGATAGTGTTGTTATGGATCTATGCTGGATTGAAGAGTGGGGTGGTGGAGTTGATGTTTGTCACTTGTTATGTTCTGCGTACAAGGGGCTGCCAAGCGAGGTAGAGTTGGATTGCCCCGCGTAGCCTAAGTACGCTCAGCACGATTTAAAGAAAGGACATAAATGATATTATCTACACCAATATACTCTACTCTAGTCTCTTTAACCTATAAGTAGATTTAAGTAAAGATGAAAGAGATAGTCCAAGGTATATAAACGAGAATAGTATTAACAAAGTCCACACCCACCCCATCTCACCCCATCCCCCAAGAAGATCCCATTCCATCCAAAGACTGGAATAACCCCATTGTTCCCCCCTCACCTTACCCAAAAACCGGATTAACAAATGACCCTTGACAACGAGTATCACGCATCAACACTCCTCCAAATATATCTCCTCCCTGAGCACATTCATCCTTCCCCTCATACTTATAGGACTCGCTTGTTTATTGTTGTAAACAGTGAAGAAGAGCTACAATGGGCTTCTTAAAAACGCTATTCGCACCTTATCAAGTGAAGCCCAGGCTGCCAGACGAAGGCTGCGCCCAAATAATACAGTGTGATTTGTATGGAGAATTTAGTACGTTACTTTGTGGAGAGAGTTTGTTCTATACTTCTAACAAAGGACGGGCTTCTCTTTAGGAAGAAACGTTTATGTAAGCGTGAAACAATCCTACTGATTATAGATCGTTGCTATGGGCAAGTGATCTACTGGATTAAATAATATATATAAGCTTGCTTAGTTTCCCTCGGTACGTAAAATACACCCTCTACCGCTCAACGGCATTCACTAAGCGAGCCACAATTCACTTGTCCACACCCTATCACCAACCCACCAACCAACCCTCTCCCTCTCCCTCTCCCGCCCCCTCCGAAAACCCCCAAAAAAGAACTCCTCCCTCCTAACTCAGAAAAAAAAATGTCCAAAAAAATCCAACTCCCATCTAAAGAGCGCAACGGACCTAAAACCAGACGAACTGAGTTTTACATTATTATTTAGCTTATAGGTAAGTACTATAGATTGTACAAGGCTAGTACAACCTTTGGGCATTGTCGGGTCGGACCACTGGGCCATTGCAGTTACCTAGGGTACCACCAACAGGTGTATAATTGGTGGATTTGCTAGGGGGTTGGTTATCTTGGGTTATAGAGGTGTGTAGGGTAGGTCCTGGGCCACTTTTCCCTCCGTAAAGGGGTGGGGGTATTGGTTTATACGTGTGGGGGAGCTGTGCGGTAGAGGGCGGGGTGCTGAGATTCACTGTGGTTGATGGAGGTTGGGTTCTGGTGCTTGATTCTTTGTGTGGTGTACCGTACATCAAGCTGCTCATTCCCAGCCCCTACTTTTTGAGGCACTTCAAGTGAATCCTCGCAAGTGAAGCAAGAAAACTACAACCTTTTTTTTGTTGCATATCGCGATTTCGCAAAGCAGTTTCCATGGTAACAGATATACGCGATACCCAAGATCAATTGTTTTGTCAATACTCCATGGCTTGGAAGAAGCGACACGAATCACGATTTTGATTCGAGTATGATAATAGGCAAAGCTCACCGCCAGGGGGTTCGCTCTGTGGTTACATGAAATCATTCACTACTTTTAATTAACAAGTTTGTGATTTGAAAAGGGACATGTTAGCTACTATTTCTGTATTGAGGAAGTTTTTTTTATTTAAGGATTCGCTTAGCAGTAAGCACAACATAGATGCAATCTTACGAGAAGACTATGAGGGAAGAGCTGAAATCATTACAAGTCTACATGCGCTAGCTGATCAAAAAGAAATAATGAAAGGATTCCACCCGCCCTTCGTAACAATCAATCCCACCCACCTACCTACCAACCCACTGCCCCTCAAAACCCATCCAACAAACTCCTTATCCTCCCCATAAGCAAGGCTTCAACCTTGTCTCCTTTCCTTAGCAGTTCCTTCTGAACAGGCAAACAAAGCAACGCATTCGCACTCTTCAAACTGCCCACCTTAGAACTCCTCTGTCCACCAGTACTAGTGGCAACACAAACACCTCTCTCATCCATCACCACCACCACACGATGATACTCCCTCCTCAAAGGATCACATCTGAACTCATGACCCAACTCCACCAGGATCTTCGGTAAGCCTGCTGGCTTGATACCAGAGAGATGATGCAGCGCGGGAAGAACGAAGAGGTGAAGTGTCACGACTGCCGAGACTGGATTCCCAGGTAGGGAGAAAATAGTTTTGGTGATGCGATCACCGGAGTTATTCTTACAAGGTACCGTAGCGAAGGTTGTTGGTTTTCCTGGTTTCATAGACACTCGTCCGAAATGTATGGTTCCACCAAGAGAACGTTCAATCGTAGGTTTCAAAAGATCAAGTTCGCCCATAGAGACACCGCCGGAGGTAATGATAACATCAACCTTCCTCAAAGCCTCACGAAGTGTTTCTTCCAATGCACCTGGCGCGTCTCGAGCAATACCCAGGTCTACGACCTTGAAACCCATGCCCCAGCCGCGAATGGCAGACATGATGGTGGGACGATTACAATCGCGGACCTCACCCAGAGCAAGAGGACCAGCACGGGAATGCTCAATGATTTCATCGCCGGTCGAGAGGACGCCTATGGTTGGTTTCTTGTAGATTTGCACGGTGGCTCGACCGACGGATGCAAGAAGTCCCAGTTCACCGCCAATGGCCGAGATTTCTTCGCCTTTACGGAGGATTAGGGAGTCTTTCTGAATGTCGGAGCCGATTTCGCGGATGTTTTCTCCTTCTTCCACGTCCGAAGCGAGGATCTCGACTTCTTTTTCCTCTTTTCCGTCTTCGGTCATGGTTTTCAAAAGGGTATCTTCAACCATGACGACAGAGTTGGCACCAGGTGGGAGAGGAGCACCGGTTGTGATGCGTGTTATTTCTCCCGGTCGTAGAGGCTTGATTTCTCCTGGTGTGGCGTGAGATACGGAGGCCACTGGAAAGATGCCTTTACTCGAGACCCCGTTCTGTGCAACCACAGCGTAGCCATCTACGATGCTTGCTCGATAGGCGGGAACTGCTTCAGTGGCTGTGACATCTTCGGAGAGGACTGATCCAACCAAGTTTCCGTCGACTTTTGCCGAGGCTACCAGTGGCGATGAGGTATGCTCTTTTATGATACCCATGGCTTCTTCAACTGATACCATAGGATATGGTGAAGAACGATTCCTTCGAGTTGGTCCTAGACTGGGATCGTTTGATAATGGCCATTCGGAAGGAACAGTATGACGGATAGGCATTGCGTGGCCTGGATTATGTCCATGTTGACTATGGGAATGTCCATGAGAGTGATCATGGGTGTGTCTATATGACGGTGGTGGTGGAGTTGAGAAAGCGCTCACTCCCGCTTCTTTCTCTAACTTCTTGATACCTCCATCGTGGAGGGTTCTTGAGTCTGCTCCAGCAGCTTGTTGACATGCATGTGGAAGTAGTTTTATAATAGATTGAAGATTTTCCTTTGCTCCCTTCGGAGATCCGGGAAGTGTGATGATGAGCGTCTTGTTCCGAACACCAGCCACTGGTCTTGACATGAGAGCAACTAAAAAATCAGCTGATCAGCCATCTATGATTCTGTGAGTCAACGTTTTGAAGAATACTAACAAGGAGTTATCGCCAATGAAGCAGCCAACATTCCATGAACAAGTCCTGGCGCCTGTTTATGAAGGAGAGAAGTAACAGCCTATTATACTATCAGCAACGGAATTTGACATATAGCAAAAGCTGGTGAGAAACTCATACCTCAGGAGTATTATCCATAACCGCAAAGCCCGTCCCACCAGTCGAAATAATCAAATTGACAGCATTCACCCCATCCGACCAAGCCGTAACAGCACGTTGAATATCCAAAACCTCATCCCCGACAATCATCACCACATCAACCTTCCACTTACCGGACCCCTCATTCTCAAAGACCGACGTCAAGATGGCACTCGAAGAATCTGTCGAGGGATCTCTCGAAGCGGTCGTTGACACGATCAAAATCGCCGCACGAAGAGGACTGGACTCCGACATTTTCTGATGTTTGTCTTCTTTTTTTGTATAGTTGTACTGTACGGTAAGTCCGGACTCGAGTGAGTACTTGAAGTACAATATTCGCTGACGTGAGTCTCTTGTGCAACTTCGGGGAAATATCCAATGTCCGTTAGTTGTTACACATCGAATACCCTGTATAGGAAGGCATTCTCCTCACTCTACCTATGTCAGAAAAATATGTGAAAAATACTGAGAGACTCGGAATTGACTAATTTGGAACTAAATCGAAATTTTGAGTTTTATATTACATTGCTGCTACATATTCTTACAAATTTCGAAAAGAAAAGTGTCTAACTGGCGAGAGCAAACACGAACCTTTTCCCCACCTTCTCTCTCCGGAAACGTCACACCCCCCCAAAAATAGTCGCATCGCGTCTCCAAAACTTTTGTACCACCGCGTCTATAAGACCTCACAAGCCCACAAGCTCAACAAAACCAACCCTACAGCAACCATGGTTCGCATAAAGAATCGCTACCTCCTAGTCAATATCCTCTACCCTAAATTAGAAAGCGCCACCTCGAAAACCCCAATCCCAGACGTCGTCGCATTCAACCAACCAACCTCCAGCTCATTAGATCAAAACGTGCTACTCAAAGCGATTCGCGCGCAGGTTCTTGAGTTATTTGGGGACTATGGGTCGGGGGCGGTACTGGATAGTCTGCAGAGTAAGTAGTATATAATTTCTGTGTGTCAGAGATTGGGAGTATTGAGTTAACCGGTATTTTCAATAGTAAAATACTTTTCGCAAGCAACCTCGACGTTCATCCTAAGAGTTTCGCGATCGCATTATCAAATCGCATGGGCGGCGTTGTCCTTTATGACTAAGGAACCGGTGAAGAATGGGAAAAACTGTGTATTCAGGGTTGTAAGAGTCAGTGGGACGATTCGGAAGGCAGAGGAAGAAGGAATTCGAAGAGCAAAGGAGATTGTCATTATGGCAAGAAGAGAGATGGGCGAACAGAGCGACTCAACACTAGACAACATTTTTGGAAAGGGGGGAAAGAATAATGCGGCCGATGCGACAAACGATATCACCATGGTTGACGCAGTGGATAGCGAGGACGAGGAACTCAGTGACGATGACTGAGGAGGGTATCATTGGTTCTTCCTAACAACTTTTACACCACTATCTCCAGGTGGCATGGACATCATATCGAAATCATCGTCATCTTCTTCCTTGGCTTGTGCTGCCCGTTCAGCTTCGTCTCGAGCTTTGGCCTGCTCCTCCAGTTCCTTCCGCTCCAACTCATCGAATTCGTCCTTCGCGTCGAGCCAGCGCTCTTGAACATCCTTTACATCCATTGTGGTTACACCTTCTCGCATTGCGACTTGCCAGACAGTATCGTTTGCTCCCTCCGCTCCGCCGAAAGCATAACCACCTGCTCGGTCGATAACCTGGAGGAGATGCATCATACTCTTCTTATTCTCTACCGCGAGAGTCTCGAAACCGACCAAACCAAAACTCTCCACCAAATCGACGATAGCGGTATTGAGACCCTCGAACTTGGATCCGACGGCTGTTTCCTGCTCCAGATGTGGCAGGAGATATGAGAGATCTTGTACTTCTGTGTAAAAATCGAGATTGAAGGGAAGAGGCGAATAGGAGGAGAGTTTATCGATTTTGGTCAAGACATTTAGATGCGGTAGATCCATTTGTAGCATAGCTCGTAGAGAGAGTATTAGATTCGAGATGTATAGCGAAGGAAGGGTTAAGCAGTAAGAATCGGAAAGATGAAGTACTACCATCTACAAAAGAGTCAGCACAAAACCTACCACAATCCCAAATCACAGAAGGAATACACACTCTATACCCAAGTTTCCCTAATCTGAAAAATATGTTGCGCAACGACGAATGATGTGTATAAAGCTCCACCTGCCCGGGACAATCAAAAAGTACATAATCCTCGCCCAGTTCGCTCAATCCCTTTTCCAACCACTCCATATTATGTTCCAATTCTTCGAGCGCGTACAGTACTCCTCCATTAGGTCCGAGATCATCCTCTTCCATTACTTCTTCCAGCTTTATTAGATCGCGGACGTCGATAGCGCATGGGTAGCCGGTATGATCGTTGGCGGGGTCGAGGTTCACGACAGAGCATTTTCGTCCTATCGCAGACATGAATTGGTGCATTCCATTGCAGTATGTGCTCTTCCCTGCTCCAGGGCTTCCTAGCACAAGCTGTGCAAATGGCATTTTGAGGTTGGATTTGTTGTTCTTAGGATGTAGCCAGAGAAGGAGTTGGTGGTGGCGGGGTAGCTTTGAGGATGCTGAGTTGATTACAAAGGATGGTATTTTAGTAGCTGTGAGAAGGAACCATCAACTACCTGTTAATTCTCAGAACTTGGGTGAATATATGTTTCTGTCGATCGAAATCTTTGTAGTTGTGTATTTGTGCAGAAACAATTTGTTAAGGTTTATTGTTCAAAAGTTCACAGTACAGCCCTCTGAATTAACCTTAAAGGTACCTTTTTCCAGCGTAGCTCTGCTCACCGCTAAAACGGCATAATTATGAAGCGCGAAAGTAAATACAATCATCAACTTTCCAGCTTCACCAGTACCAAGCGATCTCCTCATACCTAAAAATGGCTCCCAGTAAGTTCTTCCCAAAACTGCGGATACAGATCCATTCCCCGTGTAATATACCAATTGCTAATAACTCCCAGCAATCCAATACGAGCTTTCGCAACCTCCAACCGACGCGGTCTCCGCGGTCAAATTTGCGCCGAGCTCCCCAACGCGCCTACTGGTTTCTTCGTGGGATAAACATGCGTACCTGTATGATATCTCCAGCGAAGAAGACGGAGGGAAGCTGATCGAAAAGTATGAACACCGAGCGCCAGTCCTCGACGTGTGTTTCGGAGCCGACGATAACGAGGCTTTTACTGCAGGAATGGATTGGCAGGTGAAGAGGTGAGAAGAAGCTATGATATACTCAGTAGAAGCTCTGGACTAATTCTGGTGGTTAGGATAAATTTAGAGACTGGGGAACAGACGGTACTGAGTACACACGGAGCGCCTGTGAAGTCGGTGGTGTACAGTAAGGAGCATTGTGAGTAAACTTTCCCCTTCTCTCCATCTACATGATGATTCTAAAATGGGAATCTACAGCACTACTAGTCTCAGCATCGTGGGATTCAACCCTCCACTTCCACACCCTCAACACCCCCCAAGCCGAACCAACCACCATAACTCTCCCCGCAAAACCCCATTCTCTCTCCATCACGGAATCCAAACTTGTAGTAGCCATGGCAGCCCGTCTAGTCTACATCTACGAACTCACCTCCATTCTCCAAACCACCTCCCAATCCAATGGCGCCACAGAACTCACTCCATGGCAACAACGCGAATCCTCACTGAAATTCATGACGAGAGCTGTAGCTTGTATGCCCAACTCTGACGGCTACGCAAGTTCCAGCATCGAGGGCCGCGTAGCTGTAGAATGGTTCGATCCCTCCGCCGACTCACAAGCGCGAAAATACGCCTTTAAATGTCATCGCCAGCCAGACCCCGATAATGAAGGAGCAGACGTCGTGTATCCTGTCAATGCACTAGCTTTCCATCCCGGTTTTGGAACTTTTGCCTCTGGAGGTGGGGATGGGGTTGTAGCACTTTGGGATGCGAATGCGAAGAGGAGAACTCGACAGTATCAGAAGTATCCTCAGAGTGTGGCGGCGCTGTGCTTCTCGTGTGATGGCAAGTATTTGGCTATTGGGGTTTGTCCGGGTTTCGAGAATGGACAGGAGGATTATAGTGGAGAGGGGGTGACGAAGGTTTATATTCGGGAGCTTGGGGAGACGGAAGCGAAGGGAAAGGCGCCGAAGTGATGCAGGTAGATTGTTGTAGAAGATGTTGATATTTCACTGGTTAGCATGGCGTCTTTTGGGGCTGGTGGAAAATTGAAATTGAGATTCATCTAAAATCGAGTTTTTTGACGTGGGAATGTTGCACGCTTTTGAAGAGGAGATCAGTTCATGAGACCAATGATGAGTCTTTCGAATAATGCTGCGTTAGAGATATGTAGGGGTATTTGACCTATCCTACTCGCCATCTGCATACCATCAATACCCCAAGTCCACTCCCTCCACCTCAAACCCAGCATCTCCTCCAAATCTGCAAAGGATGGAACCCCTCTCGTCGAATAATTTCCTAAGTGACTTAAGGAAGGAGCGACTAGGCTAGATTTCTGGGATAGGACAGAAGTTAGAACTCTTCGCGTAGATTGGGAACGGCAAGACTTGAAGATTTAGAAATGAGAAATTAGTATAATGGGAACGAAGCCTGATAATCTACTTATGGGTTTTCTTTGTGGTTTGTAATGTTGGGATTTTTGCCTAAGAGCTCTCCCTTTTTTTGGAGGTTCTCTTTCGTGCGACGTGGTATATATAATGTCCTTTATTTTGATGTGATGAAAACCCCAGAATCTCTCTGGAATAAATACAATCAAATCTATGGGGCGATCAAGTTTGATTAGATGTTAATTGTGGTGATGGAAACTTGGATATCTGATTTAGGATTGCCGAATCGAAATAGGGATTTTCTGTAATTGTGAATGTGATTGAGAAGTCATTGGTTCGTGGTATTTACATCTACTTACTTATTCTTGGTATGATAATGTCACATGTGGGATTAATTGGCGGATTGATTTCACTAGTTGGAGCACAGCACTTACCATTTTCTCTGTAATTGAGTGCATGAAGAAGCATTTACAAGTTCATGTCTGTTTTCGACTGTGGTATACAATAATACAATACAAACATAATTCTCAATGAGTATTCTCAATGAGTATTCTCAATGAGTATTCTCAGATTTTATCAATCTGATTATTACTCCCTCCTCCTACCCTCGCACTAGTTCAAAAGTTATTTATATGGCGTATAAGAGTGAGAGAGGGAGGGAGTGATCATTCCCTATCTCCTTCAGATAATGTTCAATCATATACTTTGGGTCGACCCAGCCCAGCCCAGCCACTCCTAACCACATATTTAATCCACAATCTTTATTCCTCATTCCTTGGCCCTCCCTCTTACACCAAATAAACAGAAAACGACTCAAGCCGCATCCCACAAATCTTAGACCTTGACTCATGGGATTTCTCCGTAAATTCAAGATCTGATGTCTTGGTTACAGTGGAGCAAGCAGCACCAACCACACTTCGCCCTTCGCTTAATATCCGGCTCAATCCACTCATTTTCTTGAGCGTCTACAGTACCAAGCGAAACGAAACGGAACGGAACGGGTGGGGTAGGTGGAGTCTACTTCTTCTTGTATAAGTTTACAAGCCTCAAACCCAAACCCTAATTCCCCCTCAGTATGGATAGTGTCTTGGTATACAGATAAGGGAGATAAGAAGCAGTACAGTAGGAAGCGAGAGTTTAAGCACGTGGACTTGGGACTGGGGCTTGCCCGGGGCGGCAATGTGGGGAAGAGAGAGTACGGTATGGTGGGAATTTCGATGGGCGATATTGAAGAAAGAGGGAGGGGGATCGAGGTCGTTTTGTTGGTAGGAAGGAAATGTGGGAGATATTCGAGATTTGGAGGAAGTATATTTGTATCGGGTTGTTAGGTTGTTAGGTGGCGTTAGTGTTAGTGTTAGTGGCGAAGCTTCTGTCCAATCTACGTATCTATGAGATATCAAGGTTTATATTCTTCTAGAGAAAACTTTCTTTCGAGATATACAATCGGTCCATGGAAAGCTTTTATATTTGCACATACTTCTCCTGGCTCTCGTAGGAAGAAAGAATATAATTCACCACCGCAGTAACACTCACTTACTGTGCCACTCGCTTAGAGGATTTTCAAAAAGCGAGGGCTCTAAAGGACAATATACAATAAAGGCACGGAGACGAGAGAACAAGAACGAGAGGCTACAGTAGCAGAACGAGCGACCGGACATATACATGAATGTAAAATCACAGGAAAAAGCAGATGGTTGTGAATGATTTCCATATTTCAGCTACCTATGTACAATGTTCGTAATCATCCATCCATCACCAAAAGGATCTGTGGTCCATCCGAAAAGCCAATTCCGAATTCCTCATTGAAGAGACCACATTTTTCAGTGGTACTATCACTTCCTATTCCGCCTTTCCCTCATCTCAATCTAGGAGATGATATAAACCCTTTAAATTCAAGCCGACCAAGCCAACTATCCAATGCAACGAAACCATGCACCTTCAAACCATTCCAGCCAAGCACGAGAAGACAAAATTAATTGCTCCTCAATCCCACTCCGTACCGCAAAAACAAAAAAAAGGCGTATCATGAGTAGAGGACCAATTTAACATGTGCCCAACATTGATGTAAGAGCGGTCTTCTCAGAACTAGTGATGGTAAGAGAGTAAACACTCTTGACTCTAACCCAAGCTCTAGCATAAGTGCAGTAGTACGAGGCTAATTCAAGTATCAGCAAATATTCCAGTCGTCTTTACCAAACCACAAAGGTGGAAAAAGCAAGAAACATACTTAGCGGAGGCTTCCACTCCTCTGGACCACGATCACTCTTCGCCTGATTCACATTATCCGTCACAGCCCACAATTGCGGATTGGTAAGATCATTCGCAAAAGCCTGACGTCTAGCAGTCGTCCAAGCTGCTGCACCACTCTTCCACGCATTACTCAGGGGAACCATATGATCGATATCGACATCAGAGGCTGCAGTCCAAGTCGCTCCATCGTATGGGGAGTACCATGATCCTGATGTTGCGGCGCAGGAAGAGGAGGTGACGACGTTGGTTCCGTCTCGCTGGAGAACTGTCTCGCGCGTGTTGCAGTTTCCCGAGATGGTGTTCCAGGTTGGGAAGAGGTCGCGGTCGTAGCCTGTTTGTGGGCCTTGGGCGGCGACGGTGAGGGCTGCGAGTTGGGTTCTGGCTGCTGCTGCGGTAGGGATTCCCTATGTGATTTATTTGGGTTAGTGTATAAGCTTTAAGATGTAAAGAATGTCGTGATTCTTGAGGGCAATAAGTTAAGGGTCTTGAGCTTGAATATGATCGTCTTGGGAAGGGCTCGGGTGAACCGAGAAGGTAAGAAAGTTGAAGGACGTGGATATCAAAGGGTTACGATTGGAGAAAGATGGTTCTTACAGGTGGCACGCGAGCCTCAAGGACTGAACGACCGTCAAGAGGAACAGCGAGAGAGGTGACAACACTGGCTGCGAGAACCAGAAGGGAGTTGATAGAAGGCATGATGAAAGTTGATTAAACTACAAAAGTCTGTGAGAGACTTTGAGTAACAACTGAAATTGAAACCTTTCGATGAGAAGAGACTGAAGATCGATGCTGAATGCAAGAGAAGATGCTTCTGCTCATGATGATTTTGAGGGGATATCCATCAAGTTATATCCTCAATGGAGACCATTCCAACAGATAAGATAGTGCGGTATCCATCCCACTCCCTATCATCCAAATTCACCCCGCAAAGCAAGCTATCAGGGTAATCGATAAGATCTCAAGTCTATCTTTCTTATCCAACGATTGAACCTCATGGCCTTCACAACACGTCCTCGGAGTTGCTGGGTAATTACCGAGCTTCCCCATGAGGAATCATTGCCGTAGGTTCGTTAAGCTTCGCGTTTCAGTTTACACTGGTAGTGAAAATAAGCTAATAGCCAGCGCACGTTCTCCCGATTCGAATTGGGGTTGGAATCGAAGAATGTGGTCAAATCCATTTGGGCGTTAGGATGTGGTTGGTGACCTTCCTAATCGGGACGGATCAGCATCCGAGTGGGCATATAAAAGAAGTTTATATCGAGGTACGGTTCCTGGCATGGCCAATCATTACGACATGTGAGTAGTTTCAGAGCTTGGCATAAGTGCCGAAACAATGCTTGGTCTGGTTGGCCGACTTCGGATTGCAAGTACCAAAGTACCGTATTTCATGTGAATGAACTGTGGATATACAGATTTGAAGATACGATTGATGATGATAACAAATTAATATCCTAAATTGGCGGAATAAAGGAATGCAATGCGGCAGTGCTTATGAATCAGGGGAAAAAGAAATATCTCCAGATGAAAATATCCGAAGTGTGCCACACCTCCTGGAGGTTGTGGGTTGAAAGTGGAAGGTCATCGCAACCACAACGTCAGCTACAAACCAGAGCCTATGAAATTGAATTTTTCCGTTCAACTATCTGCAAAGAACATGCAGGTACCAAACGTATATGAATGTAATCTTTCGGACGACGGCGATGCCCTCATTTTCAAAGAATTCCATGATATCTGATGGTGTTGAGGGTATTGAGTAATTCAGATACTATGCATCTACTCAACACCATCGCAAGGACTACCTGGAATGAGAATAAACACATGCCAAAACGATACTTATCGTGAGGCCCATGTGCATACACACAATCTGCTATCCCTTAGAGGCCCTTAAGTGGAAGGAGCTTGGGAGGTGACTGAGAGATTGGAGATGCGTCCTGGCGGTAAAAGTAGGCTGCAATAAGCGAAGCGCGCGCGATGAATCATGACAACTCCTGAAACCAAGATATCAGAGGAAAATGTGATGACAAGTCACTGGGCGGTCAAAGACAGAAGTAATTGCCAATTCCAAAGTCTGGTAACTTGAGCAAGTGGCTTGGTTTCGGACCCATAAGAGCCTCACGCCCACGGGCATTTTTCCCCCCGCATAATTCAGCGTGGCTGTTGTGATAACGAGTTGTAATGAAAGGTGACTCGGACTTGTGACTTCGTACAATATCGTAAACAGATAAGGATATGGTACAAAGTGGAAAGCTATCGTGCCATGACTTTGGAGAATTGACGCCGTGACGAGGATTTGATGAAGTACTTTAAAAGGAACTCATCCCAAACTGACCGCCCGAATTAACATGACACCGACCTCGCCAAGGCGGCCGTTTATCTCCTGAGTACTTGTATGCCGAGCATTATTACTTCATATGTCTACGTCAGGAAAGGAGTAAGAAATGATTGGTGCCTAGCTTTGAAAAAAAAAAAAAGAACATTATTGACTTCGAGACAATTAATTCCACAAAGTCTCACTTGAAGATTATAATAGAATTTATAAGCACAAAAACGTTGTAGAGTTCCATGGTAGATAAATGTCTCAAAACCCCAAGGGGAAAGCTCCCGCGGATAGCACGCGAGCTCCTACCGAGTACAGTAACCATACTTGGTACCATGCGGGGGAAACTCTTTTTGCATTTTGGTGGGAGACTTCACCCCAACACATCGCCACCCCAAAACTGTCTACACACGACGACCTTCAATTCCCCTCCTGTCCACCTCTCACATCCTCTCTCACTCTCCGTCTCTCTACAAGAATCAAACAAGAGACTCAAAGATCCAACACAAAAAAAAAACACAATGCCAAACATCCCACCTCCCCGCTCATTCTTCAGGTACGTACGTTCCTTATCGTCATCTCGTCCATATCCATATCCACATGCACATCCTCGGCAGGCTTCGGCTTGGAAGCAAAGCAAAGCAAGAGAGCTCCCCATAGTATAGCAGTATTATCTCCGTACTAACCTGTGCCAGTCGTCAACGAACCCCCATTTTCATCGTCCTTGGGGGTGGGTTGTTCATTGGGTTGAAATGGCGGGCGGTGATGCAGAGGAGTGACGAGGCGAAGAGGGCTAGTGCTAAGGGCAGTTATCATGTTGATGCTGGGGAGAGGAGTGGTAGGTTTTATTTCTTTTTTTCTTTACATTCTTAGGGAGGAAGGAGTCGAGATGCAAGGAGGTTGCTGACCTTTTTGTGATGTTAGGTGGTGGGATTTAGTTGATGATGACGATGACGATGACGAGTCGAACGATGGCTTAGACGATGATAATGTGTACTGCACTCTTGCACTCTTGCACTCGTGCAGAGGACGCAGATGGCGGATTACATACATCTAATGCATATAGAATGGCACAACACATGCAAATGTGAATGTTAGAGAGTCTTTACATGGCGTTGTGGTGGGGTCTGGCGCATTGTTTGGGAAGACAGAAATATACGATAATAATCCATTTCTAAAGACTATGCTGAAATTGGTTGCAAGGTATAGCTTTGGTGAAAAGAGATGGGGATATTTCTCTGCCTAGGTCCTATTTGAGTTATGAGTTGGTGACAACCCATCGCTACAGCTATGAATAGAGATGTCCTCTAAGCCTGTACCCCAGCGGATTCTTATTGATCTTCTCTACAGCCTTGTAAAAGGTACCTATTACATAAGTACCTATTCCCTTAAGCTATCGAGCTGTATCAATTGTAGTAGATAGAGCCAGAATCCCATATCCCATATCTCTATTCTCTCCTCTCCTCTCACCTTCCCAAGAGAAAGGAAACATACATAGATCATTCTAATGACTATATAAGGTCACATTCTTCTCAATTGCGAACCAGGAAGTTTTGTTTTCCTAATGTCTTTTGGCCTCTAGACCTACTCGAGTAGACATAGCCTCTTTGAGTGGGAGGGGATAACAATAAGCGAGTAATGTATTTACTTTGTTTTTATTTATGCGGATCTTTATAATCTGAGGGGAGACCAACTAAGTTGTATTCCTGTTTTCGATCGCTTTGGTTATACCATACAATTTGTTTATTTCATTTTGTAATTAGGAAATGTAATTCTAGATTACTTTACGACTTATAAAAGAGAGGACAGATAACACCATATTACATATACTCCTCTTCTCCTTCGCTTCTCTCTAGCTTCTCACTTCTCACTTCTCGCTTCCTAGTAACACATAATCCCTCACTACCTATAACCCTTAACCTCCACCCCTAATACTTACAGTCATAAACTTCCACACACAACCATCTCCAGAAAAACATACAACATGAAACACTCATTATCCCCAAAAAACCCCATGTGAATCCCACCCAACCACCCCCCCTTCAAACACTTCTTTCCCCCAACCAAACTCCTCGCTAAGACCCCATTCAATTCGCACCCCTCATTTTCCCAAGTTCCCAATTCAGTTTCTTCTCTGACACTCGTTTCTCCGATGAACTTCTAGGTTGGGCTTGTCATCTTACATTTCAAATGCCCGCAACGCATTTATTTGTTAGATTAGACTGGATGGAGCTTGAATTTTTTTCAATTTTCTTTTGCTGTTGCAAATAAGGTTGTCATGGACGAGTGGACACAATTAGGAGCCTCTTTTCTTCCATTTCCCTCTTCTTCTGATCAGAGCAACAGATGATTTGGTCGCCTAGCCTATGCTCTTTCTTCAATGGCCTCGCCAAAGATTCAATTTCTCTCACTTTAAGGAAACATAATCCGTATTTCCATAGCACATCTCCATGCTTCCCAAACCCTCACAGTCCCCATTTACCTTTGATCCCTCCATTTTCCTCATCCACGCTTCCCCTTCTTCTTCTTCTTTCCCCCTCCCCCTCCTCCACCCTTCGCCCTCGCTCTCCCATTGGCCATACTAGGAAACCTCTGCGCATTATCTACATCAAATCCGCTCTTATGCCGTCTCATAAGCAACATCGCAGCCCTCGCATCCTCAATACTACTATGCTCTCCACTCTGAATCTCCAAGCCCAGGATCTCCGCCGCCAGAATCTTCAAACTCGGCGTCCTACCTGTCGCGTATTTCCTGAAACCGGGATATTTACTAGTATCCCTAATGTCTTTCTTCGGGTGGGTGAGCATGAGAACATCGAGGTCATTTTTTATGGCGTGCCCGACGATGATTCGGTCCTTCATGATCTCCGCAACCTGGGTTTGTACCTCGTCGAATTGTCGTGCCGTAACTATATGCCTCGGTGCGATCCCGGAAACTGGTGTCCGCCAGTCTGTAACGAATTCCTCTGGTTTGACGAAGGAATCGTATATCAAATGGCCGTGAAAATTCACTATAGAGATGCGCGCGAGGACAGAGCGATCGAGAGGCCCGTCTACACCGACCATCTCGCAGTCTAATGCGATGTATTTTCCTATCTCGACGTCTTCTACTAATCCGCAATTTATCTTGTCTACCGTCGTGGAAGCGGTGGATGTTGGGTTTCCATTTCTATTCGGGCCGTAGGCGTCTGCTAGATCCCGTGCGGATATATCGTTGTCTTCTGCCCAGGAGGCTAGATTTGTGGTGGGTGGTTCGGCGGGAGGGGATTCTGTGCTGGCTCCTAGTCCCATTTTTCGCTTCTTCTTGAGGATTCCGTGGGATCTGGATTTCGTGGAAGCGGATATGGATTTGGAGGTAGAAGTGGAAGTTGCAGTTGGTGTTTTCCCTTCTAATCGTCTGCGCTTTGCGATGGTGTTCTGTTGTCGTTCTGTTGGGATGCCCTTTCGTTTTCGTTCGCTCTTCGCAGCGGATTCTTGCTTTAATTGGGCTTGTAGTTTTTTCCAATTGCTGGATAGTTCGGGCGCCATGTCGTGATGGATTCGTGGCTTTGCGTCTTGCTACCTGCTCATGATATCGTCTTGTTGTCGTTGATGAGGCTGTACGGGTGGTGTTGTAGAAATTATTTTGCGCGGCTGGATTTTTAGCATGGGCATGGGTGAAGCCGACCAGGCAAGGGTGGCGGCGAGGCTTAGGCTCTGGCTCTTGCTCTAGCTTTCAGTGAGTGGCCAACGCCAACCCCGCTATCGCCTTCTAAACCTTGAAAGGTCCAGCCTCGTCTCAGGCTTGAGCTCACTGGAAAGTCATCAACAACAATTCGCGAAATCAATTGTCAACCATCGTATCTCATCAGATAAATCGCGATTTTCATCATGGCGACTGGCGCTCATGGGAAGGACTCTTCGGGTGCGTCGCCTGCACCGAAGGTGAAGGGTTTGGCCACTATTGATACTTTGAGGTGAGTTTTTGGCGCTTTTGCGACCGCATGCGATGGGTCTGATGTGACTGACTCCTTTTAGTGTAGGCTGTTTGGCGATGGTTGAGAAAGTGAGTTACCACCATTTTTGGATTTTTATATTCACTCATCCCCTTTTCATTTCTGATGAAATATATCTCACTCGGTTTATATAAACTTGATCAATATTGATACAATACATTCCTGCTCATCCTCTTCATGTCTAGATTGATGCTAACACATATTAATAGGATGGTCAACCAAGAAGAGCAGAAATCCTAAGCATAAAAGAAACAAAAAGTGGTCGTCAATTCTACTGCAACTTCGACAACTTCAACAAGCGTCTAGATGAATGGGTGCCAGCTGTTAGAATTGATTTCAGTCAAGAAGTCGAATGGCTAAGTCCAGAGAAACCCAAAGAGACAAAGAAAGCTACAGTCCCCGTTGCAAAAAAGACAACTACCACCAACAAGAAAGCTCAGAAACGACCAACCGCTTCGGCAACAAGAGAGGCTTCAATTGCTTCTGAAGGGGGAACTCCACATCCCTGGACTGAATTTAACTCTCAGAAGGCTACTCCTGATGCCGAGGGAGATATAACTCTTGCTCTGGACCTGGATGCGACACCTGGTGCTGATGAAGATGCCATGGATGTGGATGAGGCCGTGGCTGAGGCGGTTGCATCAAAATCTCAAGCTCCAGAGTACTTTGATAACAAGCAAGAGAAAGAAAAGTTACGGCACGGAGGATCCATGACACAAAATCAGGCCGAGATCTCAAGAATCAGAAACATCTCCAAAGTACAATTCGGAAAATTCGAACTCTTTCCCTGGTATTTCTCTCCCTACCCCGAAGTCTTCACCCAGGAAGATCTGATGTATATTTGCGAATTCTGTCTCTGCTACTACGGAGATCTAAAATCCTTCTCCCGCCATCGTCAAAAGTGCACCTTACAACATCCCCCAGGAAACGAAATCTACCGCGACGACTACGTCTCCTTCTTCGAAATCGACGGCCGTAGACAACGAACCTGGTGTCGAAATCTGTGTCTGCTATCCAAGATGTTCCTTGATCACAAAACGCTCTACTACGATGTAGACCCATTCCTGTTTTACGTCATGGCCGCTAAAGACGAGAAAGGCTTCCACCTCGTCGGCTACTTCTCCAAAGAAAAGGAAAGTGCCGATAACTACAACGTAGCCTGTATTCTCACCCTGCCCCAATACCAACGTAAAGGTTACGGACGCCTGCTCATCCAATTCTCCTACGAGCTCTCAAAAATCGAAGGGAAACTGGGGTCCCCCGAAAAGCCACTTTCCGATCTCGGTCTTCTATCCTATCGTCAATACTGGACTGAAAATCTCGTCGAGATCTTATTGGAGTACAACGAGCGAGATGAACGATGCAGCATCGAGAACTTGGCAAGCCAGTTGGCGATGACTACTAATGATGTGGAGGGCACCCTTCAAGCACTTAAAATGCAGGTTTATCATAAAGCCGAACATAAGATTGTTCTTCCGCTTCATCTGATCAAGAGGCATGAGGCGCTCAAGGAGAGGTTCAAGGTGAGGCCGAAGAGGGTTATTGATCCTGAGAGGATCCAGTGGAAGCCGCCGGTCTTTCCGCCGAGTACTAGGACTTGGGCGTGGTAGGTTCTGGCTGAGGGGATAGTGTTGGTTTTTGGCAGGTGTATGGGGGGGTGTCGCGAGGGTTGTTCTCTGGAGCTGGATGTGGTGGTGGAGGTTATTCGTGCTTTGTTTTCAAGAAGCGATGGTGTTTATCTGTAGACAGGGATTTGGGGTTGGCGTTGGAGGTGCAATTGATATTTACCAATCCACGTTATCTAATAGAAAAATAAGAATGACAATTTGAACCCAGGACAAGGGGGTTTATTTAATGGCTTTTCTTCCGTCATAAGCATAAGCTTGTTGACATCATAACTCCTCTGATTTGTCTCAGGGTGCCAGAGAAAGTAGGCGGGTTGACTATACCGTGAGATGCTGGTACGTACTGCACATCCCACTTCCATTCACTGCGTTCATTCTCTGTAGCGTCGATCGTGACACTGCTGAGGTATCCTTTACAGTAATATTAAAGAGGGGGGAGAGAGGGGGGAGATAACCATGTAAGATGGAGGGTTTTCATAATAACTTATACATAGAAATTGAAGGAAATGGAATTCGAAGAGGTGGGAATCCGGGTTATGTAAGTGCCTTCTGCCTTAAGGGCTGTTTGACCTACAGTACATAATATATCTTTACTCGTACTTGAACCGAAGTATAAGCAAAACGAAAGTAGTGTAGTGTAGATACTAACATATAGCTCACTTTCATACACCTAACCCTACGCTGTCCCAACCCCAAACATATCTGCACTTATCCCTCTCCCATCCTACTTCACGATATCCTCGTCTGCTCCTTTTCAACTATATAACAGTGAAGTATAAAAACATCTCTCCACCCTATCCTCCATACATCATCTCTGAAGTGAAGCTCGCGAACCCGTCTTCACCCAATCACCACCAGATCGCAAATCTCTCAAGTGAAGCTCCCTTCCACCCATCTCCTGTCCAATGAGCAAGCGATCGCAAACCACCCTCCAGGTGAAGCTTGTAATAGTATTTTGTTGCACGTCGCAAATAATGCGATCGTTAGCTGAGTAGTTATCTCTGTAAGTGAATCTTGCAAACGGAATTTGTCGTATATCGCAAAAAATGCGATCGCAAGCTCATTGGACACTTCTAGAAGTGAAGCTTAGATAGAGTTCCTAATCTCTTTCAGCCAATAAGCTTGCGATCGCAACGCTACGAATTTGTATATACAAGTAAAGTCTAGAAGAGAAGCTTTACGATATCTTGCCGTCTAATGAGCTTACGATCGCATTTTTGCGATGTACGACAAATTCCGTTTACAAGATTCACTTATAGAGATAAGCACTTAGCTAACGATCGTATTTTTTGCGATGTGTAACAAATCTCTTTTCTAGCTTTACTTGTAAGATTCCCTTAAGTAGGATAAACTTTTGCCTAATCAGCTTTTGATCGCAAAGCTATGAATTGCTGTGGTTTGGAAGTGAAGCCTGGTTAGATAGGTGAAGCTTGAAAGGAGATTTGTCCAATAGGCTTGCGATCGCAAAATGAGTAAAAGCTGGCTTCACCTGAGATGCCTTTTAGAGGTGAAGTATCCCCATACCCAATTAGGTAATGATCGCATTTTTTGCGATGTGCAACAAAAGCTAGTTTCATGCTTCACTTGGGGAAAGCTGGAAGGGTGGTTTGCGATCAGATGGTGATTGGATGGTGGGTGCTTTGGGTTTGTGAGTTGCGTGAAGGTGAGGCCAGTGAGGTGAATCGAGAAGGAGGTAAGGAAAGGGAGAGGGAGAACCTGGACGGGATGAGTTTTGACTTTATTTTGGGGCTTTGGATGTGGTGGATCTAATGCCGACTCATTTATAGTCTATTCCATAGGGTTGATGTCGATGTTACACGCTAGTTCAATTCAACTTATGTTGGCTTTGACGAGAATGAATGTCTTGCTTGATTTCTAGAAATCTGTAGACGATAGCAGTGGATCTTGCATGAATCTTGGAAAGAGGTATTTTGGACAGTTATATGTTAGGGAGCGAGAATTGGAGATTCACTCGCTGTACACTATTAGACGCGCATCTCGCAACACAGGAAATGCAAGGCATGCAAAGCCCAACGACCGGTATAAATCTTCCTAACATGGAATTGCGAAAGTCCTATATGTACCGCGCTGCTCTCGTGTCTTAACCTGCCTCTACTTACCTTCTCTTTGCAAGTGTTTGCCTCAAAAACTTCATCGTCTGATTTTGGACCCGCTATAGTACAATGTGTAGACTACATAACAAGAATCTTACAGCATTGACTTAGAGAACAAGAGTTGGGATTGACTCCAGATGAGGAACTGAATGAGTGGCAATGGGTCGAGGATAGTGGTTCATGAAGAGGTAAGAAGTTGCCAGGACAATGTTTCCTCGTTCCTTTCGGTGAGGGACATGATTTCCTATTCAGAGAAAGGGTAGGCTTTGGAAAACATCTAGCAGGGAGATGAGTACGAAACCCACCACACTTGCGCAAGTGATGTATGAGTAGATGGACTTGTCGTTAGATTCTCGGATATACTATATACGGAAATGTAACATGAAAACATCAATTGTGCGCCAGCAAACAAGAAGTGATAACACACCAAACATACTATTCGCCTGCTATTAACACATTATTTGTATCTTAATCCATACCCCAAACACCATACCCCATTACCCAACCAATTAAACAACCAGCTTTTCCAAACCCTCCCTTACCCTCTAATCCTCCTTCCGTACCCCACGCTCCACTCTAACCTTCCTCTCCAACCTTAGCGCCGGCAAAAAGAAAGCCTGGTACTCCCTTCCCATATCCTGACAAACCTTCTCCAACAACTTTTCCTCCATAATAAACGCCTGCCGAAAATCAACCCAAATCCTAAGTAACTTCTCCGGGTTCCCCCTCGCTTGCACAAACCCCACCTCCTCATCCCATCCCAGCTTCGTCGCCTCATTCTGACCCTCGACCTGAACCAGAATAACCTCTTCCAGGTTAGAGAAACTCCGTAATACGCTTGCTTTATTATATGATTCCCACGGTCGTTTGATAGTAAGATCCACATGCTCGATAGCCACCTTTCTCAATTCATTGAGTAAGCCTTCCTCGTCCTTGACTAGAGAGCGGAAATCCCGTAGTGTTTCATCATAGCCCATTTCTCGGTGGCGGGGTAAGTATAGCGTGTCGAGATAGGGATTGAAGTATATCCTCGCTTCATTTGAGGCGGTGCCAAAACATAACCGGTAGTGTTTTGAGGCGACATAACGGGATTCGGAACAAACTTGTAGGATTGGGGGTGGTGGGGAGGAGGAGAGGCATTTGTCTTGTTCTGGGATGTAGCGGAGAGTTATGGTACGGGGAGGACAGGCGTGGCCCCAGATCTTTTGGCGGAGTTCTGGTGCTAGATTGGGGAAGAGGTGGAAGGTGGAGAGTTGTGGCGTGGGCGCCATCTTGGAATCGGGGAGATGATGGAGTATTGGTGACTTGAGATTTTTGAATGAAAATGAGGGTTTTGGATATGAAAAAAGACTCGGGAAAAGTCGGAAGGGTATATGATAACAAAGTGAATGAGTGGATGAATGTATATATATGCCTTGAGTGAGATCGCTGGGGACTACTAAGTTATGTGGTGTGCTAAGTTCTTTAACCACAAGGTATCACAAGATGCAGGTATAAAAAGACCGAATCATCCACACAGAAGAAAGTAGAGCGAATAAGAGTCAAGAAAGGAGCCCAAAGTAGTAAGAAGCAAGCCTCACAAAAGGATGGAAAAAGGAGACATAGATGTATATATGTGCTTACGACAGTTGCATCCTCATCTAAGAGGGTGTATGGGATATAGTGGATGCGAATGGGATGCGAATGGGGTGCCAAGTGAAAACGGTCGCACCACTTTCAAGGAAGAAGCTTTTAGCCATGCTGATGGTGTACGGAGCATGCATTTGTATCGTTGTCGTGAACCATAGATGTGGTCTAGAAGGAGAATTTTGGAGGTTCATCCTTGTCAATTGTGGGGCTAGGGCTAGAAAAACAGCTGATTTTGATAACCTTCCAAGGCGCTAGGGGCTCATAGTGGTGTGACCTTGGAACAACACTTTGGGATCTGGATTTTTTTTTTTGGATAATGAGATGAGAATGGGGTCTGTTTACCAAGATAATTAGCGCTGAATCCGTTATAACCCGACGTCGACTAAACGCTTCAAATCAATAATACTACTACTTCACAACGACTTGATAAGTTGATAGAAGTAGCGCTATATAAGTAGGATTTGATATATCGTTTACTTACTTGATTACTTGTACCAAAGTTAATACTATATAACCTTAGACCTCTACGACCGCTAGCGACGTCGAGGACCTACCTACCTACGTAACTGTACTGTAGCTGGGAGGTATGTAATCATGCAGTAGGTCTGAGCTGGAACGCTGAAATATAGTTTTATTAATTTAAGGCGCTCAGGCGTCGTTTATACTTTTAACGGGACGGGGAGAGCTCTACAGTACGTGTACAAAGTAAACCGCACCTTTTGGTCCGGCTACAAACTCGATCAAGACCTCCAATGACTTCACGAAAATTTCCAATAGAACTTCTAAGAATTTTCCACCATTACAAGACAGATGCCAAAGAACATCTTTAGGATTTAATTCACATTTCTGCCATTTATTTCGAGGGTTTGAAGAAGGGGTGATAGTAGGGTGCACAGGCGTAAAATATGCGGTTCAATTCGTACATGCAGAGACGGGTCGCGAAGGGACCTCAGTATCCGCTTTGAGTTTTCGGGCTTTTACGGATCGTGACGGAGGATGCTCCTGCTGGAGATTGTGGGATTTCTCTGGCTAGGGTGAGGCCCACAGGCGCCCAAAAGTATTTGAGCTTGAAGTTGGGTAGGAATGCTTTTATTTCGTAATAGGGGTCTTATTACTCCGCACTCGAAGGCATAGAATATCGCCAGGTAAACAAAGCCACTTTGACATGGAGAAATCAGAATTTAGAACCTCATGCCTCATGGTTGGATAAAAAGGATGGTCGTTGATGCTTGTGTTTTGTTTTCTGTAAGGGAACCTGGCTCTCGGGTATCTTGAGGCGGAAGCAAAACCAATGGCAATCCCCTTTTCATCTGTGGTGTTTCTCGGTAAGCTCCCCAGCCCCATCTTCCCAGCCCCATCTTCCGGTAGACAAAATAAGTGGGAGTATTTTGTCAGTGCTTGGCAAGCGTGCAAGTATAAGTGGAGTTTTGGTGAATTGGTTAGTGCACGGATAAAAACCTCCCGCTCTCCCGCTTATTTTGTCCA
>CAJVRM010000038.1:0-26948 GCA_911693285.1 Hymenoscyphus albidus | reverse complement strand
AAGGCCCCCGCAAAACAACCCCTCCTCCCCCTCCCCCCAAACCAGTCCAGCTCACCCCGCCTACCTCCTTCGATCCCAGGCTGAACACCATCACCTTTGCATCCCGCTTTAGCCCCCATCATGTCTACCTTCACGCCAGCTCCCATGCCATCCGCCTTGACCTTTGAGTTGGACGCGCGTTGCTCTGTAAGATGCCTCCTAGTCCCTCCGTTTCAAGCGCATAAAACTCATAGTGACCATTCAAGTTCAGACCACCAAGGCGCGCGCTGCCACCCTCACACTCCCACACGGCCCAGTCCAGCTTCCCTTGTTTATGCCGGTTGCAACTCAAGCATCACTCAAAGGACTGACACCCGAACAATTGGAGGCTACCGGTTGTCGATTATGTCTAAACAATACATACCATTTGGGGCTGAAGCCTGGACAGGAGGTTCTGGAAAAAGTCGGCGGAGCGCATAAACTACAAGGATGGAAGCACAATCTTCTTACCGATAGTGGAGGGTATGTTCAGTTTATATCACCTCTACCATATTCCTTCTCTTGAGTCTCACTGTATACGCCAGGTTCCAGATGGTCAGTCTCCTCAAATTAGCAAATATCACAGAAGATGGCGTTCGGTTTCTCAGTCCTCATGATGGCTCCCCTATGCTCCTCACCCCCGAACACTCCATCAGTTTGCAAAACACAATAGGAAGCGATATTATAATGCAACTCGATGATGTCCTGGTTACAACCTCGCCGGATGCCGCAAGGATGAGAGAGGCCATGTTAAGAAGTGTACGTTGGCTCGACCGTTGTATCGCAGCACACGCGAACCCAACCACACAAAATTTGTTTTGCATCATACAAGGAGGGCTTGACCTGGAAATGCGGAAAGAATGCTGCGAGGAAATGGTTGCACGAAACACACCCGGGATCGCCATTGGAGGGTTGAGTGGTGGAGAAGCAAAGGCCGATTACTGTAAAGTGGTCAATACCTGTACAGGACTGCTGCCAGAATTGAAGCCAAGGTATGTTATGGGAATTGGATATCCAGAGGACTTGGTGGTCAGTGTTGCTCTCGGGGCCGACATGTTTGATTGCGTTTGGCCGACTCGTACGGCAAGATTCGGAAACGCCATTACGAAGCACGGAGTCCTAAACCTGCGAAACGCAAAATATGCGAGCGACTTCGGACCATTAGAAGATGGGTGCGATTGTTTATGCTGCCGGAGAGGGGATGGTGGTTTGAACGTTACCAGGGCTTTCATCAATCATATCGCAGGCAAAGAAACCGTCGGAGCTCATCTTCTCACGATGCACAATGTTTGGTATCAGTTGGAGTTGATGCGAAATGTTCGGAAAGCGATTATCGAAGATAGGTATCCTGAATTCCTGAAGCAGTTCTTCAAGGATTTACATACAGATAAAGCGAAATATCCCGTCTGGACGGTCGATGCGCTCAGGATGGTAGGTGTTGACTTGATGGAGTAGGTTCAGGGAGTGCTATTCTGAAGCGATATACCTCTATAGAAGTCTTGACAAGATGGGTTATAGTACCAACCCTTCAAACAGTAAGTCGATCCCTGTCAATCAACCGGGTGACGTCTACGGCCAAGCTGTCAGCCAAGCTGTCAACTTTCAGCTCCAAACGAGAAAGCGGGCAGAAAACGTGTAGCTTCTCATCGTGCTTATGTGCCCCCAAATTACGATGTGCTACAAAAACTGTCTTGTGAGACTTGGGACGAAACTGGTAGTAGCTGCGATCTTAGAGGCATAGGGGTTTGCCTTAATATATACAAGTTCTTGAAATTGGCCGTTCTACTACGATAATTGGCACTCTTTTAATATCTGTCACCATATTATGGTACCTTTCGCTTAAATCAGTGGAGTGTATAGGTAGGTACTCTATTCTTTAGCGTACACCAGAACTTACCCAGCTTTAACTAGTAAAGGTTAACTTGACAGTCTATTTGGCTCACACTAGTATTTTACGACTTAAATAGCCTGCTCGTAGGTAGGGGATAACACGACGACACGGCGTTGTTATTAAACCAATAGAGCGAGTTTCGTCCCTTACGTAACCTTTGTCCTGTCCTAGTCTTATATCCCTTACTCCGTAACTCTACTCCGTAACTCTACTCCGTAACTCCCCCAACCCCTAAAACCTGTAAGCAGAACGTCTTAATTCAGTTTGGGATAAGTACTCTCGCTAAGTCCTCTCGCTAATCAAAGCGAGAATACTAAGGCCAAAATGGAGGCTAAACTGAATTAGGACGTTCTACCTACAGGTTTTAGGGAAGTTACGAAGTAAGGGATGATTAGAAGTATAAATAAATATAGGGTTACTCAGGGGGTTTTAATCTATTACTTGCCTTTACTACTCTAATAAACCTATATTTATTATTCTTACAACGAGATAGAACTTTAAGTTTATATAATAGATATATTCTAGATTTACTTTAAACGATTTTATTACTTGTTATATGTTAGTATTTTGTGATATTTAGTGTATTATAGCCTTGAGCTACATATCGTAGCGATAGTACTATATATCTTATTAGGAGATAATTCTACTATAGTGTGATTAACTGTAGACTTTTGCCGTAGTAGTGTAGTGGTAGAAGGTGTTTTTGATGACTACTAGTATCGTTTTGTAACCATTTATATCCCTTCCAGATTCTACATGTCGAAAAAAAAAGCGACTCCTCCTATAATGCTTTTACACTTTGGCTATAATGCTTGACAGCTAAACCTGTTTAGGAAGAAGGCACGTTCCGCGACTCCTAGTGACTTAGTATTTCAACTTTAGCTATGTTTTAAGTGTGATTAGGAAACTTGTGTACATACTAGGTACCTCGCGGCATTTCAAGGTAACACAAGAAGCTATTCCTATCTACCCTCACTGTCGCACCCTTACTGTCGCACCCTTACTATCGCACTCTTACTGTCGTGCCCTTACTATGCCTTCGCACTCTTTAAATTCGCACCCCGCGGGTTAGGGTTAGGGTTAGAGCTATAGGTTAGGGTTAGTAGAATATAAACCTTACTGTTGCGTCACGTCTTACCCAGGTATATACTTTAATAAGGCCACCTAGTATTTTTTTAGCACTTCGTGGCGCGGGTACCCACTTCCCTCATTTAGTCAGCTGTCAAGCATTATAGCCAAAGTGTAAAGCATTATAGGAGGACTCAAAAAAGCGTGCACTCAAAGTGAATGCGTTAACTGGATAACTGGGTTAAATGGAGGCCCAAATGCTTAGACCTGTGACCTACCTATAGTTGGCTAAAGGGCTTTGTTTTATGGGGAACATGTTGGAAAAATGGATACTTCTACTCCACTTTGCGTGAACGTTTTTTTTTTTTGGACATGCAGAATCTGGAAGGGATAGGATGTAGAACTCTGTTGTTACGTATATGAAATTTCTAAGAAAACTAGGATAGCTGAAAGGTACTACCTATATTAACAGGCAAGTTGCCAGACTAACTATCTTTTGCAGGAGCTTGTATGGAGCACAGACTCAAAGGATGTAATTGTATATGTGTTAGAAAAAAGCAGTTTGCAGACGTCCTTCAGGACACTTGGGACAATGGGAATCAAGTTACATTTCAAATCACAAATCTAGGCTTATTTACACCTAGCACAAGCTCCTCCTTTGTTGATATAGTACATTTTAGAATCCTGATCAGCTTCTATTTGATCCCGTTCTATGTAATGGAAAGACTCGTTAGACCATGACAACAAACTCTAATTTATATGGTACTTTCCGAGTTTGCATAGGCCGAACAGGCCATAAACTTTTCCATATACTTCGTATTAAACACGAACAGATTATACCTTCAAAGCGATACAATGAATTCAGGATTACCCGGTTGTGCTTTCTTTTCCAATGCTATAAGAACCGCCTTCCCCCTCCAAATCCTCTAGTTCGCATTTCCTTGACTCCTCACCATTTAACGACTTTTCCAAACCCACTACAACTTCAAACCAAGTACCAATCTCAACTTCCTATCATAAAACCACATCTACCAAGCAAAAATGAAGACCTTCAGCCTCATCCAAGTTGTCCTAGCACTCGCCTTCGCCTCAGTAAGCACAGCACAAAGTTGCGTCCAATCATGCGTGCTCAGATGCCGAGAGGAACAGAAAGTTGTACGACCTCTTTCCTGCTATTTACTCACACCCTATCTCTATTTATAAGTCTCCTTTCTATCCTTTTGCCTACGGAACTGACCAGAAAAAATCTAGCCTGGGCCAAAAAGCTCCTGTGAACCAGGTGCGGTCGTTTGTGATTGTGTCTAGATAACTTTGGTTATCTTTTTCGTGTGTATTGGCGGGGTGGCTTAGGATAAGGGGGGATGGGTAGATAGACTTCATGGTTGAAAGCTGTGGATAAGACATGAATTTACACACACCCACGCTCACGCATTTATTTACTTTACGGGTACTACCGCGGAACCTGAATCTTTTGCATGCTTTCACGTGATCACGCTCAAAAATCATTCGCGTCTTTTCAGCCCCCCACATTCCTCGGGTCTCAGCATACCTACTACCCTCGCGGTGGACAGAAAAAGTGGCGGTTCATCTATAGGTCCGTGCATAATAAGCGATGACTTTCTATATACAAATATAACCCCTTAGGTACGCTAAAAAACGCTCAACATGCCTATATTAATCAGAAGCTCAGGGATCATATTAGAAAGGAAGGAAAGATAACTAAGTTAGGTATCGAAAACATCTTTACGTAATAGAAAAAGTAAGTGCTTTTACTTCAGAGTAATTATTACGACTTTCATTAAAAGCTGTGCACGGACCAGGGTGTGTTCCGCCACTTATTCTGTCCACAACTGTAGAAACACAACCCCTCCATTTTCTCTAACCCAACTCCAGTCTATTGCAAATTATTCTTCCAATCAAATCACCATCAACCCAATCAAAACAACCCTATCATTACCTACCGCCATGAACGTCCCAACTGCATCAGGAACCAGGATACCATTCACCGGACAATTCCCAACAACCCATTTCCCATTCTCAGAATTCCCTCCAGAAATCAGAAACCTCATCTACAAATTGACGTTCATCCTTTCCCGCCACCGCAGTCTAGAGTACAACATCCCGGATTTCCTCGTCCATGGCGATAAAAAAGCGGATGGTGTCCGTGGCGGGATCCGCTGGATGAACGTCGATAGATTCCCGCTTCTCTTAACGTGTAAGAAGATCTTCAATGAGGCGCTTCCTATGATCGCTGCGGAGGCGTATATGGAGATTAAATGCTACGCGGATGAGTACATCAAAAGGCGAGAGAAGAAGGCGTTTGCTACTTATGCTACCCTGTTGAGGACGCGGGAGTTGTGTGGGGGCGTGAGGAAGGTGGTTATGAATGTCACGCCTAACAACTGGGATGTTGACTTTGAGGAAGAGCCGACGCAGTTACCCCGACTTGCGGGCCTGCTCAAGGATTACAAGAGGTTGAGCGAGTTGACCATTGTGATTCAGCCTTCTGTTATGGTGCCTGATAACTGGGAGGCGCTGGGGGATTTCTTTCGCATGGCGAATAAGAAGGAAAAGGGGGTTAGTTTGTGTTTTGAGCTGGTGGATGATGAGATAGATCTGCTTCAGGATGATCCTGAGGATGTGGAGGAGATTATGGAGGAGAGGAGTGCGGCGGAGAAGATTATTGAAGAGATGACGGAGAGGTTTTGTGGGAAGGGTGCTGAGGTTTGTTGACTTCCCTTTTTTAATTGATTGATGGTTTTTGATATGATACTGACTGGGTTGATATATAGGTATGGGTTGAATGGAACCTTAAAGAACCGGTTGAGTATATCTAAAGCACTTATTCCAACCTGAAAAACTCCCTTCACGGGACATAGTACCAGAGCTAAGCTACTGGCCAAAGGACTGCAAGTTCAAAAAATGGGGTGGAACGTGAGTTTCTTTCTGGAAACCCCAAGTCCGGCTGTAATATCACGATACGCTTTTCATCTGTACCTCACCCCAAACAGCATCAAAACAAGTTTTCTCAGTGCGTTTTACAGTAGTATAGAGTTGAATCTGCATGGAGTCTAACAAAAGCAATAATAACTAGCGATCAAATATCTAAGATTACAAGGTCTCATCATATCGTTGCTGGGCACTTCTCGTTTTGTCCTATATACCTAGCAACAAAGTAGAATGTCGGGAAACTAAATTATTCTACTACTTACTGCTTTGTGATTAGTGAACAAGTGGAAAGTCTTGGTAAATACACGTGGTTTGAAATACTGCTAGTATTATGGTACTATCTAAATAGTTTTCTTATTCCTGTTTGAGCTATGTATAGCGTTGGTGCCGTCGCGTGTAGTTCTGCACCGGGTATTTAAGTTGGATACAAGATATATATCTTTTTGAGATGTTCCAAAGTAGGTAGGAGTATTCTATTTTGTAATGAAAGGGTTATAATCAAAGATGATATTTAGGGTGTTAGTAGTAGATATAGTTACATATTCTTTTTTAAACAGAGTTTCTGGAATGGTAGTTTTAGATCTTGTTGCGATTACGACTAGAATGAGATACTAGTGGGCTCACTTGAATAAGTGTAGTATGCGTCTGAAATTCCCGACTAGCTGGTTTGGTGCACCCATCGGCTTGTCCATCCAGATAAAAAATCTTCTAGGTCGAGTCTAGTTAATATGATGACCGAAGATTATGACGTGGGAAAAAAGGGTCGATAGAACTAGGCGTCGGCGCAGAGTATAATCTCTAAGAAACCATCATTTCCCATTTCCCAAACTTACCAGACTTTCTTATCAAAATTCCAGAAATCTCAAAATGTCTCACACAAACCTCATCATAGACCAGCCTCTGATCTCAAAATGGGCCGAGAAAATGACTAAAGTCCTTCCAGGTGCTCCCCTTAGGATTGTCACCACCAATTTTCCGGCATTTGACGACATCCTCACCCGTTTGCCGGCTTCTTTCGAAACACTGGAATCTGATATCCTCGTTCGCATCTTTGGTTTTCTCGATGCGCCTTCCACAGTTCGTCTCGCACTCACAGGCCCGTTTTTCCTTGAGAAACTGGTCAAATATCATGATAAAAAGGGCATTGATGCTAAGGACCACGATAAGAAGGAGTCCTGTGACCCCCCGAAGTTTTGGCTCAGATTTCAAATACCACTGATGGGAAATGAATTGGTGGAGATAAAGGGTATCATGAGTACTTGGATGGCAAAGAAGTTCGGACACGACAAAAAGAAGATAGCGATTTGTTGCAAATTCGCCAGATTTATTGTAGCAGACGAAAAGAGAAAGAAGTGGCATTCCATGAGCCCGTAAGTACGTCCGTACTTGGGAGAGGAACCATGCTAATATTTGTTTCTTTCCAGACGGGCCGTTGTTTGTGGAGTTTGCCGTGACAAGTTCGAAGACTTTGGCAAGTTCTTGAGAGAACGCAGAGGACCTACACAACTTTGAGAGGAAAATGCATTTCGCTGGACTATCTTCGACATTCGGAATCGGTCCTGGAGAATTCAATCTCTCGCGTACAACGATTCGGCAACGATTGTTTGAGTCTTTCATTGCAAGATGCTCCAACAAACATACATCTTATTTTCCAGCTCGGCTTTTTGCAAACTTCTCATGCCATTTGTTGACCTTTGGTGGAGCTTTCGCCTCACCTTCCTGCAGAATCAGCTCAATTGTATCCTCAATTTTGGAGATTGCAGTGACGGAAGGCTGTGATATAAAGGTCTCGCCATCATCAGCATCGGTAGGTTTGGTGGAAGATGGTTCCAGGAGCATGATGGGGTTGGAGGTGTTCTTTTGTCGCATTTGGTATTTCTTGTCGCCCGAAGAAAGGATCGCATAGCCGGGCGTCGTCTCGGTAGCAGGAGAGGATGTTATCGAGAGCCTAGTGGGCATGTCAGCTCTTGTGTTGTGGACGGAGGCGCAAGGCATTGGTGGGTTGGACAAACACTGGCGGGTTTTCTGACTCGAGCAGTGCTAAGAGCTCTGGAGGCAACTCGAGAAGTTTGAACGACTGCTGGGAATGGCTCGCAGAGAAGGGAATGTCATTCTGATACTGCGTGGCCATGATGGCAAGATATCTAGGTATTTGTGCCGATATCAGTATTGAATATAAGGATATCCAGGTGTTTCTATGGTCTGTGGTCGGGGCTCGCTACTCGTATGGACGGCAGGTGGGCTGTGATGTTTTGTTTCGTTCCGTTTGCTGGTGATGTCAGGAGTCAGGGAGTCGTCCGAAGGTGATGCGGGGTCATTGTTGACTTTGTTCAGGGGCCCGGTCCAATCATCGCGTCCCATAGTGGGGATCCCCCCCAAACCTCCGAGAGGCTGAATCTTTTTTTATCCTCAGACACCTCCCACTCCACTCTCTCCCACTTCTCAGCCAGACCCGGTTTTGTCAACATTTTCCGATTTGCTCCTACACCGGCCGAGAGACCAGCGCCGTGCAGTTGACGACATTGAAGCTGCCCAATCCCACTGGACGATGGGATATCGGATGACCTGATTGTATGTGTGTCTGCATCTGCATCTGCATCGCCTCAAAAATACACGACGTGGACGCGTTCTGCTGTGTTTTTGTTGTCCCTCGTACCGAGCAACAGGGCTCCGCAAGCTCCCCCCAACCAACCGAACCTGGTCCTCTCACGACGGTGTGTATCTGTGACCGGTGCAGCAGACTCCAATTTCGCGACCACTCATACCGCCTGAGAGGAGGCACGAACGCGAACACACTGGGCATTTGGAATTTCATCTGATTGATTTCGAAGGCCTCGTCATGAAGACCCATTGAGTGACCCTCAACGAACCAACCGCCAACGCGCAAATACCACACCACATCCACATCCACCATGGTTCGAGTCACAGAAGAGCTGGCTCTGTCGCAAGACGAAGTTACCCTATACTATACCACTGACCCGGCCCTGGGACATCTGCCAGTATTTGTATTCCATGGTCCTTCTACCACCGGCAACTCTACCCATAACAGCTCCCGAATACAAGTCCACATCTTCACAGCTGCCGGTTTCCAAAGCTATCCACGCATCACCATCTCCCCGAATTCCCCCTTCTACCAGTCTGTAAACCATCTGCCACGCGATAAACAAGGAGACGAAATATGTCGAGGACTGGCATTCGGTCTGTTGAAGTACTTCAAGGAGTTACCAGAGACGGTGAAAGGCGGTCTAATTCTTCAATCGGCAACCCCTCGAAACAAAAGACCTGGATCAGCACAATCGCTATTTGACGAACCTCATGCCGCAGCCCTTGCTGGGTCAATGGTCAAGCTGGATAATACTGGAGATATTATATGTGACCTGCAGTCAGCCTTGCGCCCACAGAGCATCAATCATGTAGACGTCGATTTAGTCCTGCCTCCAGGCTCGATTGCCCCGTTTCAAGAGCTAGACATGGATGATATTATAGATGAGGACGAGATTCAGGATCCGAAATTGCAGCAGTACGGCGTGTACGCACCATTAGTGAAATTGTTCGGTGAAACGACTTTCCTCCCAACCTCCAGATTACGCAGAGCCCCATCCAGGGCTTCCTCTATAAATCGATCGAAATCGTTTTTGAAGGACCAGAAAATGTCTCTTCGCAGGGAGATGGGAGAACTATCTGATACAGAAGAACGATATGTGATTAAAATGCATGAATTGGTCAACCATATCGCAGATGACTATCGCACCAAAGCCAAGACCCGGACATTTGGAAGTTTCAGTCCCTCGGAAGAAGATCTACAAAAGCTCTTTCCCCGATGTCTGGATCGGATTTTACAAATCAACTCGGCATTTTTAGCCGCCATTCGTAAAGTCATGGACGAGACAGAAGAGGAGGCCATGCGCGACTTGGAAAGTCCAATTGCCACTTCCACAGGATCCCGTCATGGGGGCTCAGGTCGTATGAAGGATCCTACTGGGGCACTCGCTTTTGCCAAAGTACTTCTGGAATGGTTTCCTCAGTTTACCGAATCCTACCAAGAGTATATTCGGGCAAGCCAGGACTTTCCCAATATCATCACGATTTTTGTAAAACAACAGACGAGCTTTTCTAGACGCGTTCATGAAACTGGGGAGCAACGCCTCAGGTCTGCTGTAATTGAACCGGTTCAACGATTACCACGCTACAGCCTCTTTATCGATAATATAGTCAATTATCTTCCAGTTGGCCACCCTGCTTTACAGCCGATGCTAAAGGCAAGAGATATCATTACTTCTATCTGCTCAATGGACCCACCCACCGCAGATAACTCGCAAGTCGTTAATCGGTTGAAGCACATAATCGAATCTTGGCCCACGACATTAAAACCTCAAGGTCGACTGATCACTGCGGTTGACTTCGTAGAGCTTTCAGCTCCTTTTCATGTTGGACCATCAGGCAACCTCAGAGAAGGAATGTTCCTCGTTTTCGCAGACGTTGTTGTGGTACTTCGAAAGGCCAGAGAATGCAGCCTATCAGCTAGGGGAGTGATGGCGGAGATCGACAAGCCTTCGGCAGTTTCAATGATGGCCTCGATGACTGCTGCTGCGGGTGGTCAAAAAAAGGTTTATGAACTGGGCTTTTCTGGCTGGCACGTTGTGAGCGATACCCGGTTTACCACATCTGAAGACGGACGGGGTATCTGGATGACTTGTCTTCAGGAAATTCGGGATTTTACTGCAACTGTGCATGACAGAAGAAATCAGGCAGCTACTATTCGCAGTTTCTTGCTTCAAGGTGCGTATGAAGGCAAGGCAGGTAAATTCACCGAGGAAATTGCTAGAGCAAAAGTGGAAGGCCGATTCTCAGAAGCTGAACGAGAAACCGATAAATGGTCTCTTCGTACGTCGAAACTACTTGCGGCAGAAATTAGCTTTCACACCGCTGTTTTCGAGGAAGGCATCGACACGCTGGTTGAGGGCAGAAAAGAGCCTGCTCCCATACGCATTGTGGTTGATCACGAAAAAGGAACAAAGGGTGCACCGGTTGGTCATTATGGGGTCGAGATTGTTTCCAACGTCAACGTCATCAATAATGGAGCAAAATATCGATTGGAGGTTGGTGGTCTTCACGACAGAGTGTTTGTCGACGAAGTTGTTGCCGAGCACTTCCTGCCAACCTTTGCAAAGAGAGGTATGCAGACACTCCGTTTTCTACATTTTGATCTAACCAATACTAATTTGCTTAGCCGTCGACTTCCTTCGCTCACAACATCATTGCAGCAATGCCACTCTCGTTGCTCCATTTTTGTCGTTCAACACCAAAATCTTAAGATCTCTCCATGTACAGGTAGAGGGCGACAAGAAGAATTTAAGGCCCGCTTCGCCGGTAAAGTTGATCTCAAGCTTTCTGAGTGGTGGTTTCAATAGTTCAACCTCGTCTTTCAAGGATTCTGGCTCATCTCACACTTCTCCACTGAGAACACCTCGAACCCCGGGGCTTGGGAATGTTCCTATTATGCAGTTGCCGCAGCTCACAAGGACAGATAGCAACAGATCGACACACTCTGTTTCAGAGGTTATGGACGGAAAAAGTAGTCTTCGCGGAACCAACGGTGACAGTCGCCCCGTAAATCCACTTGTCCGTCTTGAAGAAACATTCACCGGTTACATTTGTGCTCTGCAATGTCGAAAAGGTAACATTGTCGGCAAAGTTTTGCGAAGTCGTGCAAATGCCGATGAATTAACAATAAATGCCATCTACAATACCTTTATCGAGAACCCCTTTGATCAAAGAGCAGCTTCAGAAGTATCCGTTGATATCATTTTTGTGGCTTTTGAAAAATATTTAAGGATGGCTTGGAAAGATCAAATGAGTCAAGTCATGTCAGCACGCACTTTAGATGGCTTGCAGGACAGGGCTAACAAATTATTTTCTGGTGATTTTGCCGACTACGTTCGAACGATTCTTGGTGAAATGGCACCGCAGAATAGAAGGGCCTTCATTGCAGTCATCAAGCTTTTGGCGGATCTCCTGGAAGGATGTGGGAATGATGGAGATCGAGGGGCTCTTACCGTGGCCTTCGCTGAACTATTGGTGACTGACGGTAACCCGCACGATTACATCAACTTGCTAGATCGTATGGTAGAGGAATCGGATAAGCTGTTTGAAGACATTGGCCCTGGGGCTATTAATGGGAACAATTCAAACTTCGGATCGCTACGGTCCACTCCTGCCTCGGCTAATGCTTCGATCACCTCAAACACATCTTCATTCCGACGGCGATTCGCAGACACAATTCTTAGACAGAATAGCACCAAAGATGATCGACCCTCCGTATGGAGAACATTAAGCAAGACGAATCGCAGTGTTGCTACTGGGGAGCCCATCCCCTCGAGCATATCTAAGGGGTCTTCCCTCAGCCGTTCAAAATCCATAGAATCACAACACAGGCGTCCAATGTCTCGGGATAGAGCCACTGTTCTGGGTGCATTTGACGACAGACCATCGAGTTCACAAGGCCAGCCGTCATCTAGACTCAGTACCATCGGCGCTTCACCGCCTCCCGAGGAGAAGGAAGACGCTCCCAAAAGCGACAAGAAAAGTCGTCGAAGCTCTCTGTCTGATTTGAAGAGTCTGATGGCCGCTGCAACATTGGGAGAAAGCTCGCCGGTTTCGTCTCCGCCAAACCACGATAAAGATGTGAAACTTAACCTATCACCGAGAACTCCCACGAAGATTCCTATTATGAATGGTGACAGGGGTAGATCAGCGGTCTTTCTTACTGGCTCGCCAAAGCAAAAAGAAAATTCCCCCACCGGAATTGGTTCTAGGAATGTGGGAAACCTGACCGAAATTTCTGGAAATATCATGTATTCCCCAGACGGCGCTGGGGGCAAAGCCACGTGGTCTCCAGGAAAGTTAAAGGGTCATTCCAAATCCATTTCTCTATCATCAAATATTCCGACTCTGCGTGCCAATCGACGAGAAAGCGTCTCTAGACCCGCTACAAGTGGAGGAAAGGCTTCGCCACAGAAACTTCGTCTTCAAAGCACGCAGAAACTCCGTGAGCGGATCCATCTCGAAAAGACTGTCATCAGCGAGGCCGAGACAGAGCTTCAAAACGAGCTCTCCAAAATCGGTGAAGAAATGGCTCGTATTAATGCCGGATCTGCTGTCCGCTCTCAAGGTCTTGAGCAGCTCACCGCAGCTGTACAGAACCTCGAGGCGAAGATCCCGGAAATTGTACAGGATTTCACGGCACGCAATGAATCCATCAAAGCGGATATGGAAAAGAGTCTTCAAGCCTCCGAGTATAAAGTCAAAGCTATCGATCAACTTTACAAAGAGAGTAGCGCGGAAAACGAGCTCCTGTATGAAAAGTTCAATGGCGAATTGGGGAAGATTGTTAAGGCGTTGAAGGGAAAGGGCAAGGATGATAAAGAATTTCTTGTGGCGACGGCCAAGGAGCAGGGAGAAGAGGCGGCCAAGATGAAGAAGGAGAATGCGAAATTGAAGAGGGAGATTTTGACATTGCGAGCATTGCTGAAAGGCAATGAATGAAGCCCCAAGAATACTTGGCAATCAGAGTATTGTTAGGGGTATTGAATGAGTTACGAAAGCATCGATAACTCGACGGATGATCGAGTCAATGGATGGATGCGACAGGGAAACCTGTTTGTCTTTACATGCGAATTGGGGGCGTTCAAGGTTCATACATCGGAGCGAGGAAGCGACGGGTTTTTTTTGCCTCCTAAATTTGAGGGATTGTGCATAGGCGCTAGTATGAGTAAGATGCCTACTCTGTTGTCTTTTACCGACACTTTATGATTTGCAGGGCAAGAATATATGATTACGGATTCGGAAGTAGGTCTACAGGTTAGGTGATGGGGATGAGCCAAAGGGGACCTTGTATTATACCAAAAATGGGTTCGCGGTGTGCTACCTGAGATGAACGAACCTGTACTTACTTTACCCAACTAAGGAGTGGTAGAGGAGAAAGGGTTAGATGTATACTGCGGCATGAATATCATGTGGATGAAGAAGGGTGTCTGTTTAATTGTGTGGTGTTTCTTCATGCTTGGAAGTTTGGTCTAAAGTGAATGCATGCCTTTTTTGCTCTTCTTGAGAAGACAGAGGCTGGATAGTGAATAGGAGGCTGGTAAGAAATTAAGACTGTTCAAATCTGTAATGGTAATTTATGTGTCGTTTTCATAAGTTTGGGATCTAGTATACTCTTAGGATTAGTTTCCGCCTTCTAATGTATATAAGACGGCGGCCTGAAGCTGGACACTGTAACTATATCTCATGTAACAAAAGTCTTTACTACCTAGATCTGAGCCTCTGATTTGCTGATTTCATTTCAGGTCAGGCCAAAGCTGTAATATAAACAGGCCAGAGGTTCAATCTAAGTCCTCCTTGTATCAGATGAATGGTGAAGTGAAGGAATTCTTTTATTTACTCAATATTTTATTGACATGGGGACTCCTGCTCTTGGGGGCTCATGATTTGTGTAACTATCAGGCACCTAGCACGTACTCTTGAACACGGTTCTGGACAATTCTTCTCTGTCTACTCTCGGCGTTCCGTGAATCCTAATTGGCTATTACCTCATCCTCATCATCAGTTTTCCATGGTGTCCAAAAGATGCCCTTCGCTTTCCAAGAGCTTGTTGGTGACTCCCAGACCTCCTTTCCTAGCTCTTTGCTATACATTGACCGGCACTGCTTTCTATTTCCATACCAGTACTACTTCTTACCTTGATATTCTGAATCCGCTTGTTGCGAATACCCAATTGGCAATCGTATCGCCATTGCCCTCGTCCTCGTTCCATAGCAACCAGAAGATATGAAGCCTTTGATCTTACTTTCTCTGCGCCTCAGAAGCTGTTGGTATAACTTGGTGGGATAATTAGGGTACAAAAACAGTAGCAAAAGTAGACGACAACGAGTACAAAAGTAGTAGTAGTATATGATTATGATTGTGTGTTTGCTACGTGGAATCCAGGCGTATATATAGCCCGAAATATCACGTGAATAAACACGTGAATATATCGCAACAGAAGCAATCCCAGTGTCTCCCTCAGATGAGAACGAATCCATAAAACCTTATTTTCTTTCCAGCCAGCATCGTATTACATGTTACCCGGCAGCTTTCGACCGCTCCCTTCGTAGCTCGTTGCACATGGCGATATAATAATTGGTATGCTTGCCCTTGCAAGAGCATCCGCGAGGTTTAAAGGGATACTTATTAACTCTGCGGCCTCACTTTCTGTGTTTTGAACTCATGGCTCCTCTCAAAAATAATGAAGGGGTTTTTGGTTTCCGGGACGTGATCATCGCGACTCTGAGAGATTAGAAGGATCTTGGGCGGTTGGATTTTCGAAAGATAATCGTTCCATTTGCTGTAGCTCACTCTATCACGTGTGAAGGTCGTAGAACCTGGTCTCAAATATTTCTTTGATACAACTCCTTCTACTAATATCAAAACCATCAACCACCTCCCAATTCACCCACCTATTCCCCCACCTATTCCCCCTCTCTCTAACCTCGACCAAAAACCAAAAGCAAAGATCAAAAGAATTCAAATCCCCTCTTCCCCCCACACCAGGGAATAAAACAGCAAAAGAAATACCCAAGCACCTGGAATCAGCCAGCTGACTTGTAAGGTACCGAGAAACTATCTAATGTTGTCTCTTGCGGCCGACAGTTGTCACTCGTCTCATTTCCCACGGGGCCATTTGATCCTATTTTGCTGTGAACGAACTGTAGTTAAGCGCTGGATGTGTTATTTGAGTGTTTAATTGTTAAAGTGGTGTGGGAGGGGGTGACTGTGCTGGGGATTGATTGGTGTATGGGGTGAGTGAGGATGTTGTGAGTTTAGGGGGTGTTTGGCTCGTGTAATTTAGAGATTTGTACTATATAAAAAGAATTACATATAACTTATATCTACTATTTTATAGTATGTTTTATAGTAGATTCTTATTAATAGGGCCGTCTACGTAACTCGCTTTAGTTTCCGAAGCGCTAATTTATAAATAAAGTTTCTTTTATAAGTTAACTAGGTAGTTAATTAAGTATAATATAAGTAGAGTATTAATTATTAGTATATTCCTCGTTTATAATTAAGGTTTAAAGTATTTAAATAAAACTAGAGATAATATCTAAAGAGTTATTATATATTATATAATATACTTTAAAGTCTCGGTATTTAATTATAAGATACTTAAGTAATATAGAATCGCTACGAAACTCTATTATAAGATATAGTTTAATTATCTCTAACTCCTTTAAATATAAGTTAAAAACCTAGGATAGTTATAGTTTAGAGTACTTTACTTTAATAGTATATAAAGTAGTCGAATTCTAGTCCGCTAGACTATTAGTTTAGTAGTTCTTATTTTCGAAGTAATTCGCGAGTAAATATATAGCCTAGCGAAAAGGTATATTTAAAGGATAAATACTACTATTATAGTATGAAAGTACTAGTTCTTTTAATAGGTAGAGTAGTACTAATAAAAAGGCTTAATTATTATTATTTAGTCTAACTATTATATAAATATCTATAAAAATCTAGAGTTATTCCCGGAAGTTATTTCCTAGTTCTCTAAACTTTATAGATTCCTTTATTATCTTACTAATACTAACTAGTTCTCGGCTATATCTATTAGGTAGTCTCGGCTATAAAATAGCTAGTAGGTCGCTAGTAAGGTAAGTGTAACGAATACTCAAACTGGCTAACTAAACTTGGCTGGGTGTTCGCTGGTTGGTATGCTATGATAAGAAGAAGACTATCGGGTTGTTCACTTGGAAGTGAACTCGTTACTTGTATCAAAGATGTCAAACTGATATGATAATTCTTCTTCTTATCATAGCATACCAACCAGCGAACACCCAGCCAAGTTTAGTTAGCCAGTTTGAGTATTCGTTACATTTTATATATAATATAAAGAATATATATATAAAGAACTCCTACTACTCTTATACCTTCTTTAATAATTCTATATATAAGGAACTACCTCTACTTCTATATATCCTTTAATAAATACCTATATAAAAAACTACCTTTATATCTAGCTATAACTTAAATACCCCCTCTATTCTTTATAATATATTAAGGGCTACTAGGATAAGTAGTAGTTATTATATTATAAATACTATTAAGGGCTGCTAGGATAAGGAGTAGTAGTTATAAAAACCTAGTAAGTTTTTAGAAGAGTAAAGTATAGTATTAAGGCTAAGTAGTAAAAGTTTAAATATATATATAGAGTTACTTAATCTAGTAGTAAAAAGCTTTATTCGAATATTAAAGTAAATAGCTATATCTTACTATTAAAATAAGTATTATTATTAAATCTTATATTTACTTTTACCTTAAAAAGAGAAAGGTAGCTTAAATACTAAAACTTAAGACTTAGTAGTAATAAAATATTAATAAAAGTTTCTATCTTATCTATTCTCTTATCTATCTTCTCTCTAGCCTCTATAACTACTACTATTAATTACTAGTTATTTATTATAGCTTAGAAAGATAGAGACTAGATAAATAGTTAATTAAATACTTTTAAAGGGGCTAAATATTAAACTATTAGCCTTATTTAACTATACTTAATAGTAATATTAGTTATAGTATAGCTATCTTTATTGTTACGGAGTTGGAGGAACTAGGGGTTGATCACGTGTAGCGCAGCATGTAGTATGTGTCACGTGCGCGCTGCTGGCATCCTGTATTTAAGCTCTCGTTCCTCTGGAACTCTCTTCCTTCCTCACTTTGTTGTTCGCTCAATACAGCAGTTTCCGTTTGACTCCGTATTCATCACAGCAAGCAGTGGTTCACTCCACACGGTTACATTTATATCTTATAGAGGACTTATTATAGTTAGTATCTAAGGGTAATAAGTAAATAGAAATAAAATTATTATATAATAACTATTATTCTATATAAATAGCTAAGGTTTATTTTAGATAAGCTTAGCTCTTAGTGTCACAAATCACGTGCTAGCACGTGAGGAGTTAGTCCAGACGGGGTTCTGACAGGACAAACACATCATGGCTCTTATAGCAAAAAGGGATCGCTTAGGTTAGTTAAGCGATCCAGGGATTTCTTTGTATATAAGTCACGTGATATATGCAGGTCGACATTGTCGACTTCAGGAACACGAAGGTTCTATATAAGACTGGCACGTCTGCCATTAGATAGGAGCTTCGTGCTCAACTTAGTTATCAATCTTATCATATTAGTTTGACATCTTTGATACAAGTAACGAGTTCACTTCCAAGTGAACAACCCGATAGTCTTCTTCTTATCATAGCATACCAACCAGCGAACACCCAGCCAAGTTTAGTTAGCCAGTTTGAGTATTCGTTACACTATTATAGTTAAAGGTCCGGGTCTAGGTTAATTTATATATAAGTAGCTAGTATTTAGTAGTAGATTTACTACTATAGTTATAATAGATAATTCTATCGGAGCTAATTATAGTATACTTAGAATATTAGGTTTAACTTTGTTATCTTATAATTCTAGATAATTATTAAAGTGTTTTATTAGAGTAATAAGGCTAGTAGACTTTAGACCTATTACTTTTATAAAGTATTAAACTAGATCGTTATATATCTACGTATATAGATAGTATTAATTAAGAGCCTCCTATATAGTATTATAGTAGGTTATTTATATTTTCGAATTAGTTTCTAATAAATAAATTCCTTAATTAAAAAGGATATTACATATAAAGGTTACCTAGGTTCTTTTATATTCTATAAGGTTATATTTAGTTTATCTTATAAAGTTATCTTAGAAGGTAGCTGTGACGATTTTGATTTGTGTATAGTGAATGTGGTTTTAGTCACGTGGGCCACGAGGCGACGAGCTCAACTTCAAATAGCTTCAGGTCCTGGGACCTCTTTCGCTCCTCGTAGTCAATTTAATCTATCAACCTGTACTGTCCTAGACGTGCATTCTCACATATTGACTACCAACAACACACTACGAACCCCTGAACATCCACGACTCACGAACCTCCACGACTCACGAACCTCCAGTGCGCTCAGCGGGCTCTCAGATACCTATCGAAATCCTCACGTTTGTTCGCTCAATACAGCAGTTTCCGTTTGACTCCGTATTCATCACAGCAAGCAGTGGTTCACTCCACACGGTTACATTGTCAAGGGTTGCACCCGTGGAGTGAATCTTGGAGTGCTCCAGCGACATGTGCACGTGACCTTTAAGCAGACTTGGTGGAACCTTCTAGAGTATTGGTAAAGGACACGTAGCCAGTTCTGTGGTATATAGAGAGGGCTGGGAAGCTGCTTTGGGAAGGACAATCGAATCTTCTTGTACATAGACAACTACAAGTCCTGAAAGTCTTCTAGTTTTTCCCCTTTCTTGTTATTTAAAGCCCTATTACTTATACTAGAGCTGTTAACTCTATATTCCTTAATTATATATTTTCCCTTATATCTTATATAATTAAAATAGCGTTTATACTAGGTAGCGGTACAAGTAAAATTATTAAAGTTATAATATAAAGCTAATATGTTATTTAGCTCTTTCTTAAACCTAACTTTGTTAACTCTACCTCCTTGTTTACCTGTACCTAATCTACTACTGTTTTAGTTCGGTATCCTCGGGTATAGATAATAGTATTATATAATATATTATTCTGGAAGAAGCTACTTATTAGTATTATATAAATTGTTTTAAAACTTTCGTTCCTTATAGAATTAGATTACTAGTAAAAGGACACCTTTTAGCTAGTCTTACAATTTTGTTAATCTTAATATCTTGTTATAGAATACTATTTAAGCACTATTTAGGATTAGGTATTTATCTTTGAAAAAGACGTTAATAATTAATATATACTACCTAAAACCTTTACTTTAAATTATATATATATTTCTATAATCCTTTAATTTATTTTTAACCTTTGTACTCTTTATCTTTCTGTTATCGAATACTATATTATAGTCCCTCTCGTTGTCGCTGAAATCCGTTGTAAAAGTTAATTTATAGACGTTAATTAGGTCGAATTTCTCTAGTACAATATCTACTATATGTTATAATTAATCCCTTGAAATTATAGTAGGAGTTATTTTTATCTATCTAATAGCTTACCTTAATTGTTATTATCTACTACCTAAACTCTGCTTACTTCCTGTACTTACTTACACCGGTCCTACCGTAGTACTAAATGCTCCTCCTAGGTTATTTATAATAGCTATAATCCTTACTTGTAATTCCTATCTTAACAACGCTATTTTTATATTATATTCCTCTAATCGTAGATGATCCTCTAATAATAATTAACCTTGTAATACTTGTTAAATTAGTAGTAATTAGTTGTTTTGTTATTATCTTTATAGTAGTAGTCGAATTAGGCTACCCGAACCGGAGCTCATTGTGACGATTTTGATTTGTGTATAGTGAATGTGGTTTTAGTCACGTGAGCCACGAGGCGACGAGCTCAACTTCAAATAGCTTCAGGTCCTGGGACCTCTTTCGCTCCTCGTAGTCAATTTAATCTATCAACCTGTACTGTCCTAGACGTGCATTCTCACATATTGACTACCAACAACACACTACGAACCCCTGAACCTCCACGACTCACGAACCTCCAGTGCGCTCAGCGGGCTCTCAGATACCTATCGAAATCCTCACGACCCCCCAACATAATGAACCTCGACGAGAAGATCTTCCCACTTCACGGGAATTCAAGCGACCGCTTCCAGGCACACGCGGCTGTTGGTAGCTGNAGTGCGCTCAGCGGGCTCTCAGATACCTATCGAAATCCTCACGACCCCCCAACATAATGAACCTCGACGAGAAGATCTTCCCACTTCACGGGAATTCAAGCGACCGCTTCCAGGCACACGCGGCTGTTGGTAGCATCAACGACCTGTTCGCTATGCTAAACGGCGAGAATGGTCAAGCCTTCGTCCACGAACAGGTCGCCCTCCAGCAGCTAGTTCTCGAACTTGACGGTAAAGCTACTGCTGATCCCAATGGTGACGATTACTCCAGCCTTGCAATGAAGTGCAACGAGTACCTACAAGACCTACAACACGCAAAATCAGACATCGCGAAAATCCAAGCCAAAGCTGATACTAGCGCTACGACCGCCGAAACTGCAAATAACGAACTCAACGACTACAAACAACGACTCAACAAGACTGCCACCACTATTAGAGACCTTCAAAGTAGGCTTGCTGACGCTGATAACGCCCTCAAAGCTACTGCCGACACCGCAATCCTTAGTGACGCTCAAGCCAGAATTCAAACACTCGAGCAAGAGCTCCGCACCGCCACTACCTCCTCTAACAGCTCAATCAGCGAACTCAACGATAAGCTTACTCTTTCCACCGCAGAACTCCATCTCGCTGAGAAAAGAATTCAGCAGCTCAATAGTCAAGTCCGAACCCTCATTAGCCAAGCTAACCAGCCTGCTGCCCAACAACAAGTCATTCACCAACAACGTACTCCTTGGTTTAAGGATCCACCGAATCTCGGCGCTGATGGCAAGAACGTTACCCCAAGCCAGCTTGACAACTTCCTGATCCAATTGCAGATGAAACTAGCTGCGAACAAGGACTGGTTTAGTACTGAGTTGGATAAGATGCGCTACGTCTTCAACTTACTGAGTGGCAAGCCTCTTGCTCTTGTTAAGCCCTACGCTTCTGATGGCAGCTTCCACACTCTCCAAACCTCTCAGGATATACTCGACCTCCTCAAATCAGTCTACAGCGACCCGGAACACAAAGACAACACCTACAAGAAACTCATAAGTATGAGACAGAACACGACCCCAACGATTCAGTTTATCGCTGAGTGGCAAGGCACTGCTGCGACTATTGGTTACGGTAACGATGCCTTTGCTACCCTCAACTTTACCCAATCCCTCAACCCTCTTATTGTTCACCAGATGAAGCTCACCGGCAAGTACAGCCCAACTAGTTCTATCGCTGAATTGGCTGTCCTAGCCAAGGAGGCTGATCAACTGTTGAAGCTTGTATCTGGCGGTGCCTCCGACTATCTCAAACCAATCAGCCATGCTCGCGCTACTCCTGTTCACGTACCTGTCCCTACACCAACGCCCTACGTCCCCCCAATCACACCCACAGCTCCTGTTCCTTTGGGAGACCCTATGGAACTTGATGCCAACCAACTCTCTAAGGCCTGGACCTGGGAAGATGTACACAGCGGCCGCCGCACCAAGAACCAGGCTGAAAAGGATGCCCGTCGCAACTTTTGCTACGAGCATAAGCTCTGCTTCTACTGTTGCTCCAGCGAACACGATCGTGACACCTGCCCCAAGTTGAGAGACTTCAAGGAACGGATGAAGAAGGAGAAGAAGGCTAGTGCCTGTTCTGCCGAAGTAAAGGAAGAACTGGCGGGAAATGCGTAGTCTCTGAGAATCGTCGCTCTCGGAGACGCTGTCTTAAGCTAAAGATCTCTTCTATTAGGACTCAAACTGGGTTACTTGAGATTCCCTGTACTCTAGTCGATACAGCAAGTACAAATCCTGATCTAGAGCCTTTGTCTGTAACTACTTCCGCTATGCTCGATTCTGGTGCTACTGCTGGGGGTTTTATTGATCTTTCTTTCGCGCAACGTCATTCCTTTACTTTGTTACCTCTGTCTACCCCTCGTCGCCTGACGACAGTAGATGGATCTCTTTCAGTAGCTGGGAGTGTCACCCACTACGTCGAATTAAATCTGAGAATAGGCTCCCACCTCGATCCTCGTCAACGATTCTATGTCACTGAACTCCACGAACGCGAAGTGATTCTGGGCCATTCCTGGCTTGTGAAGCACAATCCTGATATAAACTGGGTTACTCGTACGATCCAGTTTAATAAAGTCTTCTGTCGACACCATTGTATGCCTTCCAGGATGAACGACTGGCCGGCGCACACAGTTTACTGCCCCTCACGCACACGCCCTAAATCAAANATAGGCTCCCACCTCGATCCTCGTCAACGATTCTATGTCACTGAACTCCACGAACGCGAAGTGATTCTGGGCCATTCCTGGCTTGTGAAGCACAATCCTGATATAAACTGGGTTACTCGTACGATCCAGTTTAATAAAGTCTTCTGTCGACACCATTGTATGCCTTCCAGGATGAACGACTGGCCGGCGCACACAGTTTACTGCCCCTCACGCACACGCCCTAAATCAAATACATACACGAACACGCACACGAACACGCACACAAACACGCACACGAACTCCACTTCTCAAGATCCTATTACAGGCTCTCCGAGACGTATCAACGCTGCCCTCTTCCACGCCTTNCATACACGAACACGCACACGAACACGCACACAAACACGCACACGAACTCCACTTCTCAAGATCCTATTACAGGCTCTCCGAGACGTATCAACGCTGCCCTCTTCCACGCCTTGACTCAGAAGCGTGGCGTAGAGGTCTTTTCGCTTAGTTTATACGAAATTGACAAGAGACTCGACGAGCTTCAAGTCTCCTACCCTCACGACGACACTGATACAAAGCTTTACCACGTCACTTTAGACGCTGGGTACAAGCTAGGCAAGCAGCATAAGCGGGACTCATCACTTATGGAAACCAACCTTATGGATTCACAAACCTCCTTGGATTTCTCTTCTAGACACTACACGCCACCGACCTACACACTCAAGGACTACCTGCTTTACGGAAGCCCTCCAGAACCACCTCCCCCTGAACGTCACCAGCTCGCAGCTCAGCTATACCTCTCCGGTGCCTCCCTAGATGATATCAAAATCGCACTCGACAAACTCGACCGTGGGAAACCCTCTACCGACCCAGCCTCTAAGCTTCCACCCCATTTTCACGAAAGCCTTCAGTACTTTAGCAAGAAGAATGCTGATATCCTCCCACCCCACCGTGATTGCGATCACAAGATTGAGCTCAAATCAGGTACTAAGCCCCCGTACGGCCCTCTATATAATATGACTTCTGGGGAGCTGCTGGTGCTCCGCAAGTACCTAAAAGAACAACTTGATAAGGGGTTTATACGTGTTAGCTCCTCTCCGGCAGCCTCGCCAGTTCTTTTTGCTAAGAAGCCAGGTGGCGGCTTACGCTTTTGCGTTGACTACCGTGCCCTGAACGATATCACAATCAAGAATCGATACCCAATTCCATTGCTCCAGGAGACACTCCAGCGCCTGAGCAAAGCCCAATACTTCACTAAACTCGACGTCATCGCTGCCTTTAACCGAATCCGTATACGAGAAGGAGACGAGTGGCTCACAGCCTTCAACACCCGATACGGCCTCTTCGAGTCCTTGGTTATGCCATTTGGACTCTGCAACGCACCTGCCACTTTTCAGGCTAGGATCAACGAAGTCCTACGTCCTTTCCTCGATATCTTCTGTACAGCGTATATAGACGACGTTCTTGTCTATTCTGATACCCTTGACGAACACCGCAAACATGTCAACTCGGTTATTAGAGCCCTCGGCGAAGCAGGCCTCCAGCTGGATATTGATAAGTGTGAGTTTGAGGTTCAGGAGGTTAAGTTTCTCGGTATGATTATCTCTACCGAGGGAGTGAAGATGGACCCTGAGAAGGTAACCGCTATCGATAACTGGCAGAACCCCACGTGTCTTAAGGATGTCCAGGCTTTCTTAGGTTTTGCAAACTTTTACCGGCGTTTTATACACGGTTTCGGGCATATCGTCAAACCACTTAACGCCCTCGCTCGTAAAGGAGTTAAATTCTTCTGGTCTGACGCTTGTAAACTAGCGTTTGAGACACTTAAGGACGCTTTCAAGTCAGCACCCGTGCTCTTACATTACGACCCAGAGAAAGAGGCTGTTTTAGAGTGTGACTCTTCCGACTACGTCTCCGCAGCTATCCTATCTCAGTACGGTAACGACGGCCACTTGCACCCTGTTGCGTTTATGTCCAAGGCCTTTGAACCTGCTGAATGTAATTACGAGATCTATGATAAGGAACTTCTAGCCATCGTCCGAGCCTTCGAGACCTGGAGATCGGAACTCCAGGGCTCCGCGTTCCCTATATCAGTGTTCACCGACCACTCCAACCTTAAGTATTTCATGACCACGAAACACCTCTCCCGCAGGCAGGTACGGTGGAGCGAGAACCTCCAGAACTTTGATTTCGTCATTAAGCCTATCTCTGCTAAACAGAATACCAAGGCTGACGCTCTCACCCGCCGCTCCCAAGACCTACCTCAGAACGCCCAAGACGAACGTATTAAGTTTCAGGACCAGCAACTTCTTAAGGACCATAATCTCGACCCCTCATTAAGACCCCATTTCTCGCTCTCCCCAGCAGACATCGAGGAAGCTCGGGAGGAAGCTCGCGAGGAGTCTGACGATATAACACTCCAACGTCTAATAGAACAAGGCTACGAAAAAGACCCGTTTTGGCTACGAATCAGCAAGGAAATGAATAAAGAGGAGGGTATACCTCACTCTCGCGAGGTAGCGCTGTCGGAATGTGATTTACGCGATAACCGTCTCTTCTTCCGTGATCGACTCTACCTTCCAGACACAGAGGTACGGGTTTGGGTAATCCAGAAAAGCCATGACGCTATGGATAGCGGACACCCAGGCACAAACAAGCTCTACGAGCTTCTGTCACGAGCCTACTGGTGGCCAAAGATGCACCAGGATATCAACCAATTTGTTAAGGCATGCGAGAACTGTGCGTTGAACAAGCACTCTCAGCAAAAGTACTCTGGCACTCTCAAACCTTTACCCATCCCAGCTCAGCGCTGGAAGGACATCTCTGTCGACTTTATTGGGCCAATCATGACCGTTGATGGCTCCAACTCGATCATGGTAGTGGTAGACCGTCTAACTAAGGACCGCCACTTTATCCCTTGCCATACTACTATGAAAGCTCAAGATCTGGCTTGGCTATTCGTTGCCGAAGTCTGGAAGCTCCACGGCTTCCCATACACTATTGTCTCCGATCGAGGTGCTCTCTTTGTTTCACACTTTTGGAAAAGCGTCTGCTCTATCCTTCAGATATCACTCAGCCTCTCTACAGCCTTCCAACCTGAGACAGACGGCCAGACGGAGATTGCGAATAAGTGGCTTAACCAATTCCTCCGCCAATACGTCGATTACGCCCAAACCAACTGGAAGAAGCTCCTGCCAATGGCAGAGTTTGCAATGCGTAACGCAGCTAGCTCTTCTACAGGCATGTCACCCTTCTTTGCAAACCACGGTTATCACCCTCGAATGTCTTTCGGCTCACCACGTTCTATCCCTAGGGATTCTCCTCAGCACCTACGATTGCGGTACAACGAAGCACTGGAGTTTACTCAAAAGATGGACGATATCCTGTCCATGTTGCGAGCTAATCTCAGTGTTGCCCAAGATAAGATGGAAGAGTTTGCAAACGCTAACCGACGCCCTGCTCCGGCCTATAGAGTTGGGGACATGGTTTTACTAAGAACAAAGAATATCACCTCAGCAAAACCTATCCCAAAGTTTGATCAGAAGTATATCGGACCTTATCGAGTTACTAGAATCGTCAACTCCCACGCCTACGAGTTACAGCTCCCGTACGAGCTTAGCGGTATCCACCCAGTATTCCACACCAATCGCCTGAAACCAGCACCTGGCAAGCCTTTACCAGGACAAAAGAACCCCCCGCTACCACCTATTTCAGTGGATGCTTCTGGCCAACCAGAATATCTGATCGACAAGATCTGTGACAGCCGTCGCACAAAGACCCGCGGCTTTGAATACCTGATCCGTTGGAGGGGTTACGACGAAGAGACGTGGGAACCACTAGTTAACATAATAAAGGCTTCCGGGAGTATTAAAAAGTTCGAGAAAGACTTCCCTCGGAAGTTGAAACCGAGTAGAAGGGAGCGTTTAGTGGCAAAAGAACAGGAAATTCGTGGGCTAGAAGAGACAGGAGACTCCGAAGAAGACCCATAAAGCACTACTACTAGTAGTGGTGAGGGGAATGATTTGAGAGATACAGACTGGCATCCAGGGGATTAAGGGAGGACCTTATGTGACGATTTTGATTTGTGTATAGTGAATGTGGTTTT
>CAJVRM010000037.1:799-84602 GCA_911693285.1 Hymenoscyphus albidus | reverse complement strand
AAACCCCCAGCCGTGCTACTATAGTCTCAGACTCACACAGCACGTTAAAAGGAATAATAATAATAATAATAATAATAATAATAATAACAAATGAGTGAGGGCAAGAACACTGGCAAGAAGGGTTGATTGAAAATACATCTTGAAATTGTCGATATTTGGTTCTGGCAGGAAGTTCGCTAAATCCCCATGAAGTAAGTGGTTTGAACCGATGATGGGGGGGGGAATAAGAGAGATTTCCAGGCGGAGGGAGGTCCTTAACTTATACTCGGGCCGCTTTCATCGCTGTGCTCTTTTACTTGTGCCAGATAATTATGAAATTGGCCTGTAGTAGGAACGCAAAAGTTGTGCGTCACCCATTGCATCAATTCTGGTACCCGGTTTGGTTTTAGTCTTATGCGAATTGCACTCTCCGACCACTGGGAGTGGATGTGATTGTATGGGTGTAACTGGGGTATAGAGCCAGTAAGAACAGTAGATTTCAGGCCTTGGTCTGTCAAATTTCGAGACTTCGCAGTATCCCATCATCCAAATTTCAAAAAGTCTAGATTTCGCCCTGTAGGCTGTAGCGAGACTCCCCTACTGATCTACGTCTATTTAGTGGGTATCTTTAAGATTCTACCTCAGCAAAACCAAGGGCTCCGGGGCCAAAAAAAGAAAAGATAACCTGACCAATTAGAAAGCGTAGATGAACGTAAAAAAGAAGGAACAGAGAAAATCATAAGGTGGGAGTACCGTGGTAAATCGTCCTCAGAGGAAATGCTAGGGTGCGAGGGTGGAGTACGGAATAGTACGAAACAGCGTAAACTGGAGGCTCCTACTCGCCAGAAGTCCTTCTTCTTACGAAGTAATGCGTAGAAGATTGCGATGAGCCGTCTAGTCCGTTTCTCTCTAGGGGTCCGCAGAAAGCTGTTGTCTAAGTGGCCCGAGTTTGTAGTCTTGGACCGTCTTGCCAGCTTCTGCTACTCCACCCTCACACCCTAGCATTTCCTCTAAGGACGATTTACCACGGTACAGATTCACTCACATACTACGGGGTACCCTCGTAGCACCTTCCACTCACATCCACTTTGTAGTGTTCAAAGAGTGCAATTCCAATAAGACTAAAACGAAACCGAGTACTGCTAACATCAAAAATCCATATCGATAAGCATCCAACTACACTTGCATGTTCCCAGGTCGTGCACCAATTTGCCCGTAGGAACATAGTGAGCAAAACGCCAAAGTACTCAATCTGTGCGGAGAAGAATGCAAGAGTGGCTCTTGGCGGGAAATTGAAGAGGGTGGAGTCGTGGACAATTAAAGCTGCTGTTCCATGCCACCTAGATGGTATTTGAAAGAAGCCCCAGATTCCCACCACCAGCAACCTCTGATTCGCCTACTTCTCTAAAAAAAGATTTTAGGCCAAAGCCGTAGGTGATAGACAGTGTGGCGGGGGATCCGATGTGTCCTTCTCGGATATTAGATTACTGCCTTATAAGGCATCTACAGTTTCACCCATCCTTCAGAGTTTTGACGGGGACGGGTACTTCTATGTGCTATTTCGTAAAGGATGAACCACAGAGGATCAGGCTAGAGTTACATCGAAGTGGCTACAACCGGATGCGATAACTAGGTCAAATTGAGGCTTAAATGCTTGGCAAAATAGCTTGGTTGGCCAACCGACTTTTCTTAACGGGTAAGATGTCATAAAAGTGAAACACTATTACTCCACTTCGAGTGTATTTACACTTCCGGGTTTTCGGTCCTCTCTGGTCTTGAAGGGGTACTACGCTACTTCGTGATATCCATATTGGAATTGCCTGTACTCGTACTCGGCCTGTATTTTGAAAGCAAAACATGTGTAGTTGATCTCCATGTTTTAATTCTATAACTCGCTTATTATATTGTCATTATGGGTGTTACAAATTACAATAACTGGTAAAGAGAAAACAGTAATGTACACACCTATTATTACACCCACCTACACAGGCCTGTATTCTAATAATGTGTAGGACGGAGGACGTCTCTACAGGTATGAAAAAACTTGCCGATTTAAGGCACAGATCACCACCACCCAATACCACGTCTAAATCACGACTTTTCATTATAACGTATACAAATTAAATAATAAACTAACGTCTAAAAAGGGGGCTAAATTTAGGGCTTCTTGAATGGTTGTATTGTAGATGGTGGAGGGAAAAAGGGGGGGTTTTGGGTGGTGGTAGTGGTGGTGGTCTATACCTCAAATCGGCAAGTTTTTTCGTACCTATAGAGGACGTCTCCATGCATGTTAGCATGTAGCTTAACTGTTAAAGCGCAAATAGTTGAAATAGTAACTACACTTATCGGCTTCTTTTTGTAAAATATAGAGAGCCACTGCACTTTGGATTAACCTCCCTGAAACTATAGCTATAAAAGCTTAAAAGCTACAATTACTCCATTCCGATGTAATTACGTTATACTAAACTACATCTAGATACTTGGTCCTAACTCTGGGACTTCGCAGAAGAAAGAAATCAAAAGACAATTATAAAAGAAATGTGATTATCAGAGTTCCCCATGAAGGATATTTCAATACTAGTAGTAAGCAACCGTCCTAGCAAAGGATTATTAAACGAGAAAAGCAGAAAGCTAAGCAGTCACGCAACACTTTAACACAGCTTTTACTCCGTACTTTTCCATGATAATAGCAAAGAAAATTTTCCAATTTTATTAAACATGGCTGTTAATCGGAGCTGTACCTCAACGTCTCCACCCAGAAACAGGAAAGTCACATCGCGAATAAATTGAAAATCACCGGGTGCATACTGTACAGTAGTCCGCTTTAGCGAGGTTTTCCCGGAAGATCCCCAGAACTACTTTTAGTACCGGTATATTCATTAACCATCATCTTTCTTCTTATCTCCTAAATCACTCGGGGTTTCTTCCAACGGGGAATTAACATCCCGTTATTTCCGCACCAAAATGCACACCAAAGAAGCCCCGGGACTATCTCGGGAGATATAGATACATTAGATAAACTTAAGTTACTAACGATATAAAACCTATATATTCTAATATATACTTATAATCCTAGCTAGTACTACTACTCTGTACTAAAAAGTTAACTAAAGTATTATATTACACGGGTCTTTTATATCTAAAAAAAATATATAATATTATTCGTAGATACTAATATTTCGCCTCAGAGGGAGATATTACTAGGTCAACTACGTTTATATAAGATAGAAAGGGAATTAAAAGAGATTAATTATAGTAGACGTATTAAAGGGTAGGAAATGTTATCCTTTATATAGATTAGAATATTAATATAGTACTTATAAACTATATTTTATACCTTATAAAACTATAACTAAAGCGTATTCTAAATAAACTAACCTATTAGTTATTACTAAAGTCTAACCCTTAAATCGCTATACTATAGGTAGCGATCGTAATAGTCTAATTAACTAAAACAGAGATATTATAGGCTAGGGTACTATAATATAGCTTTAATTATAGAATATCTAATAAACTAGTATAAGAAACTCTTACTATACCTCTAAACTGTGACGGAGCTGGATTTCATTTGACAGGATTTCATTCGCTTGGCCAAGCACGTGACGAGACTTGGCATTGGAACAACTTAAATAACTTCGCTCCTTTCAGATTCTCTTCTCTCTTTAGTTTGATTTCTTCGTACCTACGGTTTTAGTTCTAGCAATTGATTCAAAAGCTGTATACACTTTATCCTTTGTTGGCATCCGTGACATAAACACTGTAGTAAATTACTTTTATTTTAGTATTTATATGTTAATTTTTAGGTCTTACGCTTATCGTATAGCGTATTAATAAAACTAATTAAATACCTAACTCTACTCTAGTAGTACTCGAGTTAAGTTAAATAAGTATAATTAGGTAATTCTATTAAGTTAAGTCAAGTACTAGATTCGACTATTCGAATAGTACTCGAGTAGTTATAGATAACGTGACGATAATATAAGAAACTTGTCCTTAAATAGTATATGCCAAATACAGGGGCGCTCGGTAACGCGGACCCACTAGCACCGGCCGCCTAGAGTCGGGCTAGCGAGTCGGACGCGCTACGGGGCATCTGGCCGACACTACTCGAGTAACTTACGAGTTAATCGAGTACTTGGCGAATTGAGTTGAATAGCGATTTTCACTACTCGAGTTAAGTTGATTAGGTGCTACTACTCAACTCAACTACTCGAATTTAATACGCTGTCAATGTCGTGCCAGCAAAGAAATTCTATTTCGTCTCCGAACGCCCAAAGAAATCTATTGTAACAAAGTAACTCAAACCCAGACCTGTTTATATCACATAAAACTTAACACTTCAGTGACCCCGCAGCCTCCTTCTCTTTTTGGAACAAGACTGTTGCTTTCTCGAGCATGCCTTCTAGGTCGACGTTCCAAACCCATCTACAATAGTTGGCCAGTAGTCTTTCAATGATCCCATATCTCAAATAGCGCCAGAAAAGTCGGGAGACAAATGAAATGATTTGCTTACCTCTGATGTATCTCAATCTTCTCCCTCACATCCTCCGCGCTAACTTCTCCACCGTCTTGGGCTTGCAAATCGAGTAACAAACCCTGTTCTCTAGATCTCGATATCAACTCGTTACATCGCGGTCTCCGAATAGCATCCCAAGCTTTAAAAGCGTACTTGATATCCGCAGCCCTTTTAACGAGTTCAGGTTTCAAAAGCCCAGAAAGGAGATATGCATCCTCGATGGCGAATCCCGCGCCGGAATCGAGGTGAGGACTCGTTGCGTGTGCAGCGTCACCGAGGATGCAGAGGTTGTTGACGGTGTATGTTTCTGCGGGAGTGGTGTCGAAAAGTCCCCATTTCTCTGGGTACTCGATGAGCTATCAGGTACTGTCAGTAATACGCATACAAGGGAGTTAAAAGATGAGATACCTCAAGGATCTTAACAACTTCCTCACCCCACCCCTCATAATCCTTCAGCATAGCCTCCCTGTCACTAGGAACCACCCAAACCCTCCTCTTCCACGCCTCCCCCCTCGCATCCCGAAACGCCACAATATTCAACGCATCCCCATTCTTAATCGGCTGCGTAACAACATGTCCCCCCTTCCCCACAAACATCTGCCGATTCCGCATCTGCGGTCCCACCGTCGCAATCGCCTTCTTCATACTCACCACCTTGCGATACGCATACTTCCCGCTATACACCGCATTCGCCTTCTCACCAAACATCAATTCCCTCACCTTGGAACGAATCCCATCACACCCAATAACCGCATCCGCATACGCCTCCGTCCCATCCTCGAACCTGAGCCGTGATTTTCCCGCGTGGTCATCGATCCCATCCACGATATCGATGATCCGCGTTCCGAAGTTGAGTTTCACCCGCGGATCTAGAAGACCTACTATCCCCTCAAGGAACTTCGCGCGGCTGAGACTGCAGAATTCGAAGTTTGCTTCGCCGCGGACTTCTTGGATGAGGTTGCCTGCTTTGGGGCCGTCGCCGTGGCGGACGTCGTACCAGATGTCTCGTTTGAAAGGGTCGAGATTGGGGGTTTTGACGCTTTCGTAGACGCCTTCGATGCCGACGATTTTGGGGGTTATGAGGGACATTGCCCGGACGGCGTTGGAACCGACTGGGAGGTTGATGTTAGCATTGAGTTTATAGTTTTGTCTGGTTAAAAGTAGGATAGATACGGATGTTATGTATTGTCAGTAGGTGAAATTAGGAGGGGATCCTAAGAAGACTTGAAGGAGCGAGCTGCAACAGATAGCATTCCATTCTTCTGACTTTCATGATTAATTTAGGCTATCAACCTAGATCCCCGAGATCAATTACCCCAATTGAGATTCATGAATGATCAATTGGCCCGTTTCAACAAGAAAAACCATGAATTGTCCTAGAGAATTGGTGCAGCTTACTACCTCTGATATTGTCCTCAGGAAGGAGGGGTAAACAGATGAGATGCCTATGAAATGAAAAAAGATGTTTGAAGCGAAATCAAAACATTGAATAACTTACAGCCCACTCCATTTGATATTTCCGAGAATTTCCGCCGCGATTCGAAGACCGTGAGGTTGAGATTCGGATTATTCCTCGTGAGTCCCAGAGCGAGCGTAACTCCCGCCAGACCTGCACCAACAATAGCGATCTCGAGGGGTCTTTCCGACGCCATAGCTCACAGTATTTCCCTAAGAACTACCGAAGGTGTATAAATCACAGCTCTGGGATTTCAATCGTAAATCCAGGTGATATGTCGTATATCCGGAGGTAGATTTCAAGAAATGGGATTTGGTCGAGAAAGACAGCGTGAAGAATAATAGGAAAGAGAGGGATAACTTTTCATCAATCCTCAAAAACACACACTTGCATATTTTTCTGGAGCTTGCATACCGGCAGATGACGTGCAAGCATTGGCTTTCCCCAGAAATCGATCAAAGTCATACGAGAATACCCATAGAACATACGATCACCAGCGATGGCCCCATTTTGCGGATCTCGGGACGACGAATCCGATGTTTCCCGCCCCGGTACGGCCCGCATATTGCCTCAAAGTGACAGGAACAGTTGTAAATAGCAACGGGGAATGTATTGAGAACGATACGGAAATCCAAGGGAACTTCGAGAGATATTGATTAGTTTTTGAAAAGTATCGAAGATTAGGGTAAAAATAAGTGTACTTGGCCTGTAGGCATGGTCCGAAACGAGAAACTTCTGTCACTGGACAGATCTGCTTGACTGGTCTGATATTGGATATCCCGGTATTACTACATAACCTAGCTGCATCGAAAGGTTCTCGTCGCCACATCAATCATGAAGAATTTCCTCATCCTCCCATTCATCTTCCTCCGATTCTTCTTCGTCGGCGTCTTCGTCGTCTTCATCGTCCTCATCGTCTTTGATGTCCTCATCACTTGTTTCGTCATCACCTTCATCGTCGCTATCCTCCATACTAGCAAATTGCCGTCTCTTAGCCAAATCCTCCAAGGCTCTCTTTTCTTCTTCAATCATGTCTTCGTCCAGAGTATCCCAATACCACTCCTCACCTTGCTCCTTGATTGTCCTTGAAATTCTCGTTCTACGGGCAACTTTGTACAAGCCGTGACTCCAATCAGCAATCATCGTAAACGCCTTCGACATGACCTGCATCATATCCATCTCCCCTCTTTGCATCTTGGCCTTCAACTCATCCGCATATTCCTTTTGGCGACCAGCGAACTCGGCCACCGAGCGATGATAATGTCTTTCTTCTCCATAGAAACGTGTAAACATTGCTTTCCAATCAAATGTGATCGTCCAATCCTTACTGTTGACCTCGAGGCCGGGAATGGGTGTATCGAAGAGCTCGCGATTGATTTGTACCGTATGTCTGGGTAGGAAGACCGAATGATCCTCCATTGCCTCCCGCTGCCTCATCTTGACCTCATCACGGCACTCCTCGTCTCCAGGATCTGTTTCAAATACCGCCTTGTCCCCATTCTCAATCAGACTATCGAAGCCGTACTCTAGAGCCAGGAAAGTTTTCATGCCATTGGGAGGTCGATAAAGGCCTACAAAGAATCAGTTCATCGAGAAACAAGTATAGGTCAGTATGCCAAAATTACCAAGATCCCATCGAATGTATGTCTTCCGCAGATACTTGTCTCGAAACACATCTTCAACGGCTGTCTTGAAGGTTCTGCAGACAAAACGGTGGTTCATCCAGAGTTCACTGTGGTCCACTGGTGCCTCGGGGGATGACTCGGCAGATTTTTGGATGACGCGGATCCAAATCTCGGGGGGNGGGGGGGTGGTAGCTGGTGTCATTTTGAGAGTTGATGTAACGGAAGTGGTATTGACTTGTTAAAGTTGGACGCGTTGCTATCCTCAAATACACGCGCCAGGAATGTGGGGGTGGGGCGCCAAGGCTTTACCCCTCCTCCCGTCCTAAATTTCCCCTGATGGTCAGCCGTTGAATGATATACACCTTATCATCCCGTCCAAATTACTTCCGCCAACGAACAGACATCGCCGCCGTTCATTTCCCAAAAAGTACCCCTAACCCTAATCCACTTTGCTAATTCCACAGTCTATCTTGACTCGGTCTTTCACCACCATATGTAGGTAGACAAACACAGAAAACAAGGATGAAATCTTTCTGTGTTCCTCACTCTGTCCGTTGGCTTGGTTACAATATTGCAAGTGTACAGATACAGAAGTTTTGGCCGACTTTCCTCTTGTGTTCTACAAACGTGATATGGATATCTACGACAAGCTCTTCTAGAGGAGAAATGGGGGTAGATACTCAATTGCTTAAAGTCCTCTTGATAGAGGTACTTTTGGCCTTTAATAACAAAAGTCACAAGAACCTGCCACGGCAGTACTTAGTAATATACCCACAGTTTCCAAGACACTCGTAAATATTGTTAGTAGCTGAGCTCTGTAAAGCCTTATTTCACTTATGCCATTAGCGAATTAGTAACTAAGCTCACTTTCACTTTATTTTGAACAATTACCCAAGCTTCTTAGTTATTTACATCCTCTAGAATACTTTATTTTATTCTTTGAGGTTAAGCTAAAGGAGAAGATCTGAAATTACTCTAGTATATCTTGGATTATCAAAATCCTTTAAACAATTGAACCAAATCTTTGAGCTTACGAGACATAATTAGGTAGCTACGAAAAGAGAGGGTTTTTTATACTCTTCAAGTATAATCCTCTAGTGTTATTAGTAAGAGCTTACGGTCTCATATAACTTCAAAACTTAACTCACTAGTCTTCCACATAATACTTAGATCAGTAGAGTAGTAAAAGTATAGATACTATAGTCTTCGTCCTAACCACTTGGAATAGTAGACAGATTGATTTAGACGCAAGAGGGAATTCGACTTTGGCGACAGCATGTCAGGTCAATGAAGGAATAACGTCTGGCTAAGACTCGTATCTCGAGACTCTAGTAACTTCACTTTTGATTTTGTAACTATGTGATGCGCAATTAAGCAGCTTTTGGGCACGTAGGTACCTAGGTAGAGGTTCTTTGCGAGTTCCATACAAACGTCATTCCTGGGAGAGCCGAGTTATTCCCGAAGTCCCGACTCCGCGTCCACGCCACCTCGCGTGATTTTGGCGCAGGAGATTCAACCCAATTAAACAACCGCGACGCGTCAACACCTTCATTTCCAAATATTCACACAACCACTTCGCCTTCACTTTTGGAGCAGGATGTTTAAGCCATTCAAACCTCCGCTACGTAAGAGCGTGCAGAGTGTTCCAAGGCCAGCTCCAGATGTAGACCTCACAATTCCTGAATCTGACGATGAAGCGGAGTCCGCCTCCAAACCACCGTACAAAAAGAAACGGTTAATCCACATTGTAGACGATAGTCCACCTCCCGCAAAAGCTTCCATTTCATCTGCAGTCAATGCACCTCGAAAACCATTGCTGGTCGTCAAAAATGTGACCGAATCGAAGAAGGCTACCGAGGGAGGATTGGAGGGGTATTACATGGTATTATGGTGAGAGAATTCCAGGGTGACATAGCTGGTGATGTCTGTTCTAACACATCACAGGCGGAAATTCACGACCAAGAAGAACAAGACCTGGGATGGTGATGGGGTTTTGGCTGTATACGGTGGTTACGCTCGACTGCAGGACATATCTGGACGGGATATGGGGAGGACTATGTACAACGAACCGCTATTGCCAGGAAGCACGTTGAGCGTTGGGGGCAAGGATATCGAAATCGATTCTTCCATGAGCAGAGCGGACTTTTTGGCCGGAAAACCATTTCTGAAGGCCTCTTCGAAACATATGGACACTGTGGAGGCGGAAAATATCGTCGTGCCCAAAACCAAATTGCCAAAGCCTGAGAGTACTTTCAAACCCTTGAAGCCTTCAGTCATGCCGGAAAAAAAGCTGGAAGTAAAAAAAGAAATCCCCTCGAAAAGTTTCTATGCCTCAACAAGCAAAGGTGCCGGAGTCGGAACGAATTTTAAAAATCCACTGATGGCAACGTCTGTCATGCCACAAAAGAAAGACGGACGTGCAACACCTCGCCACGATCCAGACGCACCCGGAGCGCTGGTGATGAAGCGGCCAAGAAGTTGTCCAAAGGGAAAAGAACTCGTTGATGTGGTCCTGGACCCTTTCTTGGCACAGCATTTCCGCGACCACCAACGGGAAGGAGTTCAGTTTCTCTACGAGTGTGTCATGGGAATGAAGGATTTTAATGGTCAGGGTGCTCTTCTGGCTGATGAAATGGGATTGGGAAAAACGCTGCAGACCATTGCCTTGATATGGACACTCCTCAAACAAAATCCTATTCATGGTCAGGGAGGTGTAATCAAGAAAGCATTGATTGTTTGTCCAGTCACTCTGATCACGAACTGGAAGCAAGAATTTCAAAAGTGGTTGGGCAATGAAAGAATTGGCGTTCTGGTCGCTGATGACAAGAAAGTACGACTGACAGATTTCACACATGGCAAAAGTTATAGTGTTATGATAATAGGTTACGAAAAACTTCGCTCTGTTCAAGATGAAATGTCTAGAGGGGCGGGAATAGATCTTGTGGTGGCTGATGAGGGACATCGGCTGAAAACCGCCCAAAACAAATCGGCTCAGGCCATCAAATCCTTGAATACCGAGAGACGGATCATTTTATCTGGAACGCCCATGCAGAATGATCTGTCGGAGTTCTTCGAAATGGTTGATTTTGTTAATCCAGGACTACTGGGTAGTTACAAAACTTTCAAGAAAGAGTTTGAAGGACCTATCACCAAGAGTAGACAGCCGGATGCCTCTCAAAGAGACATCGAAAAGGGAAACGCGCGGGGCGAGGAACTTGCGGCACTTACTAAAGAGTTCATTTTACGACGAACCTCAGAAGTGATCGCGAAATACCTCCCACCCAAAACAGAATACGTTCTATTCTGCAATCCTACCGAAGCTCAATTACAAGTCTATCAACACGTGTTACAAAGCTCAGTCTTTGGAAGTATGTTGGGAAACTCCGAATCGAGTTTGCAGCTTATCACCTTGCTGAAGAAGGTATGCAATTCGCCAAGCTTGCTTTTGAAGTCGGATACAAATGTCCCCATGAATGCTAAGATGGCTGAACTGCTCGAGGCTATCCCGCCTGAATTGCTTCGCAGAGCCCCATTCAAGTCGAGTAGTAAATTCCGAGTGCTCGATCAGTTGATCAAGTATCTGGCCAAGAAAACGACCGAGAAAATAGTACTTGTATCGAACTATACAGCTACGCTCGATGTTCTCGGCCAACATCTCACTACCCTTGGCTTGCCATTCCTTCGACTCGATGGAAGTACACCAGCGTCGAGACGTCAAGATCTCGTCACCACGTTCAACAAAACTCCTGCTTCGAAGAATTTCGCCTTTCTCCTTTCTGCTAAATCTGGTGGTACGGGTCTCAATCTCATTGGGGCTTCACGTCTTGTGCTTTTCGATGTCGATTGGAATCCTGCCGTCGATCAACAAGCCATGGCACGAATACATCGTGATGGGCAAAAGAGGCCGGTGAAGATCTACAGGTTTTTGATGGCTGGTGGGATGGATGAGAAGATCTATCAACGGCAAGTCACCAAGATTGGGCTCGCTGATAGTGTTGTTGATGGCAAGAAGAACGAGTCGAGTTTCTCACCCGAAGAGCTTCGCGATCTCTTCAGATTACAGATCAACGACGGTTGTCGGACTCACGATCTTCTGGGTTGTAATTGCAAGGGACTCGGTGCAGAGCCTATTCCCCTTCCCACCGAACCAGAGTCCGATGAGGAGCAGGAAGATGACGCTGTGGAGATTGAGGATAGCGATGATGAATTACTCTTTCCGGTGAACCTATCGAGTAACAAAATCGTCTCTGGCACGAAAGCAAACGTCTCCAAGATCGAACAGGACATCCTGGATGAGAAAAAGAAAAGCAGTGGGAAGAAGGGTATGCAAGCTTTGATGCAATATCAACACATCGATACCAAGATCTTCCGCGGCGAAACAGAAGATGTCTTTGGGTTTGAGAACGAGGATTTCAAGGATGTGAAGAAGATTCTTGGTGATGAGGCCCTGGTTGATATCTTGAAGGATGAGAGTTGTAAAATTGGCTTCGTTTTCGCTAAGAAGGCATAATCGGATGGGCGTGTTTGCATATTTGGCTTGGGAGTATGGCTGTGGCATTTACATTTTGGCGTTGGGGCATTTATATGATGTGATGACTTGCTCTTTTCTTTCCTTTGTATGGGGACGCTGGGAGAAGCTAGGTTATAAGTCATGAGCTTTTCTAATGTGCAGTGCTACTAGATAGAGCTACCTAGATAATACTAATTAGTCTTACAATGAGAGCTTACTTACCAGATCAAGACGTATTTTTCTACTTGGTTACTAGCTTCTTGTTAAGGTCTGTGTTTAAATCTTACCTAAGTAGCTAATAAGCAACCTAGTTATTACTCTAACAATATTATTAGATATTGTTATACAAAGCTTTAAGTAGAAAAGCACAAGTGTCTAAGTATATTAGATTGATAAAAAATTAAAATCTAATGCTTCATTGCTTACTTTAGAGTTCAAATTATATATATGCTTATTTCAGTTCCATGAGAGCTTTGAGAATAATATTTTTGTAAACTAAAACTACGTCGCTTATTTATTAGGTACTTCTTCGTAGCTTCTGTATACTTTGGTAACGTTTCTACTATTTTAGCTCCCTAAAGCACTCTGATCTAATGTTCTGTCCTGGACAATGAAGTTCTTGCTACAGATTAGCAGATTATTCATAGCAGTATAGTGCCATATATCTAAGGCCATTTCCTTTCAGGCCCGCCAAGTCGGCCACGGTTTGTTGCAACCAACCACAGTTTCGCCGACCCTGCGGCACTTATCCCTGCCAGCTTTTTGGTGACACAGTTAACCTTTACTTGCCAGGGTCTGAGAAGACACGATGCGATAAACCGCCCGCACCACGACTTTCTTTCTTTCGCACCTTCTCAACACCATTCCTCTCTCTTTATTTGTGTCGGAGGAGAGTATACGGAATCCCTCTGCGAGTTACTACTGAAGTCTTCCGCGAAGCTTCATCATCGTCAATTTCACAACCCCGCCTGCGCGCAGGTCTTTAATCGGACGGGTCTTCTAGACCAGACAATATCACCATGAGTGGTACCGACTATTCATACGATGAACAGGTATGCATGACGCGCTATAATTCAAAAGCGCAATCGTGTGCTAACTGATTAGGGGCAATTCTTTCCTGTCTTCATCCTTACCATCGTTGGCATTGTCACCATTCCTTTGACGTACAGTGTCCTCAAGCCCAGTTCAGATCCAGGTGCCACCGCACCAAGAATCAAGTCGGACTACAAGCCAGAACATGGCGATCTCGTTGACAAGCAGAGAAAGGCTCAGCGGCGGAAGGATCGGAAACTGAAGCGCGCATTCACAGTGGTGGTGGGATGGTCGGTTATGGCGTTGATGGGATACCTGATTATGGTTACCGCACAAACGATACCCAAAATCTGGAACCCATATGACATTCTAGATATTTCAGAGGTATGCGAAATTTCTGCCACTCTGATCATGCATTACTAACTCATCAACCAGTCCGCGACGGAAAGACAGATTAAGTCACACTACAAGAAGCTATCTCTCAAATTCCACCCTGATAAGATTAGGCCAGATCCCGCCAAGAACGAGACTATGGAGTCCCTCAATAGCCACTTTGTTGAGCTCACAAAAGCATACAAAGCGCTCACTGATGAGGAAATTCGAAACAATTTTATTCAGTTTGGTCACCCGGATGGAAAGCAAAGCTACAGCATTGGTATTGCGCTCCCCAAGTTCATTATTACTGATGGAAATGGAAAATATGTCATTTTGGTGTACGCTGCCTTGTTGGGAGTTTTGCTGCCATACTTTGTGGGAAGCTGGTGGTACGGTACCCAAAGAATGTCTAAAGAAAAGGTCTTGATTGAGAGCGCAAACAACCTGTTCAGAGAGTACGAAGAAGGTATCACAGAGGGCGCAATTATCAACGCTCTGAGTACTGGTGTGGAATTTGAAAAGGTTCTCAAAGGCGAAAAAGCGGAATCAGGACTTAACAAAGTGGAATCAAGAATCCTCGCTGAAGGTGCTGCGTCAACTCACGCTGGTGGACTGGCCGAAAAGGATGTACAAAAGCTCGAGGATTTGGAAGGCGGCGTTAGAAGAAAAGCACTTGCATTATTGTGGGCATACCTTGGACGTGTCGACCTCGATGATGCAGCACTCGACCAAGCTAAACTGGAAGTAGCTCCTATTGCTCACGCTCTCAATGGTTCATTCGGCGCTATCTCTCTGGCTTTCGGCGCAACGGCACCCATTCTATCTTCATACGCAACAGCCCAAAATCTCATGCAAGCCGTTCCTCCCGGAGGTTCTCCGCTTCTACAACTTCCTCATATCACTGCAAAAATTGCTCGAGCAATTGAGGGCGATTCCAGAACCCACCTCACGCTACAAGAGTATATGAGTTTGCCTGAAGCCTATAGAAGAAAACTGTCAATTGGCCCGGGTCTTTTGACAGAATCTGAGTACGAAACCGCCGTTAAGGTTGCCAGACAATTGCCCCGTCTTCAAGTCGAAAAAGGATTTTTCAAGGTCACAGGAGAGAAATACATCATACCAAGCTCACTGGTGTCAATGGTTGTCAAAGGTAGATTTATTCCTCCAGGAAGTGAAAATGTTCCAGCAGTCAACGAACTTGATTTGGAGGATATTGACCCAGAGGAGGATGATCTCGATGCCATTCTCGGACGTTCCAAAAAGCCAATCAAGGGAGAGAAGAAGGCCGCTGATAACAAGCCTGTTCAACCACCACTTTCTTTCGCACCATATTTCACCAAGGACTACTCTCCACGATGGCACGTATTCTTGACCGACAGCAAGCAAGGAAAGGTTGCAGTTCCTCCATTCACATTCACGACTGTTGACAAGCCAATTTATGACGAATCCGGAAAGCCAACATTCAACATGCAAACCCTCAAAGCTCAATTCCAAGCCCCACCACAAGCTGGTCATTACACCTTTGTCCTTCACGTGATCTGCGATTCTTATATTGGATTCGACACCAAGATGGAAGTCACATTGGTAGTAGATGATGCATCACAAGCTGAGGAGGCAGTTGAAGATGACATTAGCGAACCAGATGAAGGTACGATTCAACTTCCTACCCCTTTAAAACAAGAACCATCGACTAACCAAAACACAGATTCATTAGCAGGACAAATGCACGCTCTCAAGACCGGGCAACCCCCACCACCCAAAAAGAAGAAGGTAGCAGCAGCAGACGACTCATCGGAGGAGGAATCAGGCACGGACGAGGAAGTCGTTGATACCTCGGATACCAACACCGATACCTCTGATGAAGAATAATGATAAGAAAAAAAATTAATAGGGGTCCTTCTTGATGACTTCTCGTTCTGCTTTTTACCTTTTCCTTACTTTTTTCTGGCTTGGATCGCGAGGGTGCGTGCGTGCATTTTTCGGGGGACATGAAATGTGTGAATGTGTAAAATAACGGCATGGGCAGGGCGTTTTTATTTCTATTTTCTTTTTCTTTTTCATTGTGCATAAGGGATGTATGTGGTGCACAGTCCAGTACGGTTCCGTTCACGTTTACTAGAAAGAAAGAAAGAAAGTCCTACTTCCAGTTCCCTTCCAGGCCTTCCAGGGCTGGGTTAGTATTGAACTGTGCAACTAGGGGTGTTTTTCGAAGCTTTCGAATCGTGTTGTGTTATGTTGTGGTTTTTTGTGAGCTTGTTAAATTCTTAAAAGATTGTGATATTTTATTGATTGTGAGTTGGTTGTGAAGTGTTGCGTACGTATGTATGAATGAATGAATGGATGGATGGATAGGTGGATAGATGGGTTGGGATAGCTAGGAAGTCTTCTCTTACCGTACTCGTACAGTACTCTTGCTACATGGGTATGCGTATACTGACAACAGTGTCTCGGTTTTGACAGACAATCAACATTTCCATTAGCAACCCACTCACTAAGACGAAAAAAAGAGGACAAAGAAGCAGCAAAGAAAAAATTCCTATATAAAAAAGCCCCCTATTCTGGACAAAATACTCTGCAAAAATAGTTGATAAACACCCAGGACCTCAACAACCCCCAAACGCCTTCCCCATTCCAACATACTTTTGTACAATTACTCTTCGTCACCATCCCACCCAGCCCCCCTCCTCGAGTTCCTTACTCGATGAAGCCAAAGAGAGTATCAACAAATCCGTATCCCGCAGACATCAATTTCCCTCCCTTCAATATGAGCACGACGTCCAAAGTACTCCTGACACACTTCTTCAATGAAGAGGTGGTCCGTGGAACTCCATACACTGTATAAATTAGTACATACTTCTCGCGACTTTTTGGGACAGGTAGTGAGGAGACTTACTCTAATCCCATCGCGGTAACATCGTCGCTAGAGATAAAAACCGGAGGACCGTTGGAAGCGCTATCCTCGAAAGAGGGACTATGTCTTAATGGCTGGTTCTCATCTTCTCGTTCGTCGTCCGAGTCTGTGGCATCTACGATGTCACTTAGTGTTGTGAGGATCTGGGTGGTGAGTCGGTGGAAGTAGGCAATAATGGCCATTTCCTGTGTGGCGTTGTTGTCTTCTTTAATGGGTCCTCCGCCTAAGGAGGCGGTTGATTGAGATCTCGGTCTTGCTGTTTCCGAATTAGGGGAGATGGCTAGGCCAGAGAGAAGAGCTCCATCAGATTCGGTTTCCTGCTCCGAGTGGACTCTTTGCTCGCCTGCACTGGCCCACCACATGAATCCAGAATAAGCGAGGGCCGCCCAAGATTGTGGCTCGATGATATCGTCTGTGTCTGGAATATCGAGTATAGACTCTTGGCTGACTACTAAGGTGCTTGATGATGTTGCACGTCCACTATCCTCTTCAATCGCGCTACCCCGCCTGGCTGATGCGCTATCTGGTGGTGAAACATGTCGTGAAAGTCCCCATCGAAGAGCTGTGTATCGCCGTAGATCTCGCTGTGTGGCTCGCATTTCTATTCCCTGTGGAGACTCAACCTTTGGCCATACTTTCTCCGATGCGTTCTCGGAATGCGGGGCAGGCATTGTAATCAGAACATCGTACAATGAACTTTTCATGGCCAAAATACTGTCTGTTGTACATGCTATCCATCCACAACCTAGCTCGTCCCTCTGTTCGGATAAAGAGGATTCGGAAGTAGCTGCCGCCGCTTTGGCAGCTCGAAGGTCTTCCTCCAATAATGGGATATCGTGTACTCCAATCGAAAACAACGGTCGCAAGCGTTGAGGAGGGGCCGTAGATGCCAGTAGATCGCTCACGGCAAGTGGTATATTAGAAAGCACGGAAATATCGTATACTGCCATGATCATTAGTCTCATGTGGAAGTGAGTGACGTATGCGAGAACTGACCAAAGTTACAAGTCTCTTGAACTGGTGCATGTGCTGTGATTAGGATTCGTTTCCGTAACAAGGCCGCTCGATGTATAGGGAATATCAAAGGTCCAAATATTTCGAGTAGATTGGGTAAACTCCATGCGGGGTGATATGCGGCCAGATGTTGGCCGGGTGGAAGGAGAGCAGCTCCGTCCGATGCAGAGCGATTTCTATTATGCCCTCGTGGTTTTGATGGAGATGTTCGTATCGATTGGAACTTTACGCTCGTTGGAGTATCTGCGATCGAATCCGTCTCGACAGCGGGCGAATCTCCTTGTCCCTTGTTCTCTTCCCAGAACTCGTCCAGTATCTCGGTTTTGGAACCGTCCTTGACCAGCACACTACATACGACTTTGAATCAGCATCATACCCCGCAGAAACAAAGCGAATATCGCACCTTGCCATTTCCTTCAACCTCTCGGCATGTTTCCAGCTGCGACCCAGTCTGCCATAACTCAAGGGCACCATCACCCCCACCGCAATCATGCGAGCATTTCGCGACTCCTCAGCGGCCGGCGCATTGATAAAAGCACTGAGTCCAGCAAGATTATCATGAACAAAGTAGATCAGATCCTCCTTGACGGTATGCAGACCCGATGGCAAACTCTTGTATTCCACCACACCCTCCAACTCGACGCCCGGCAGCGATCGCTTCCATCCAATGGTGTAACCGGCCTTGATGTCGAAGTAGATCAGAAAGAGGGCCGAGATGGGTGGAAAGTCGGCGTGGGAGTGTTTGGGAGAGAGGTCGATGTTCAATGGCCCTTGGCCTCTTTGAACGGCGGCCATCCTTAACTGGAATAATTATTCATTGGATTTGCGCAGAGGATGTGTCGGGTACGTCGTGTTCATGTTAGGGTCGCATCAAGGTGTATGTATGAGTGGGGCGATGGGACAGTACCACAGTACCGCAGTACCGCAGTACCGCAGTACCAGAGATACTATGGGTCTTGGCATTCGATTATTACCAGTGACGATAGAAACACTTCATCGTAACCTGACTCGAAAATTCACCTAATTAACTTTATACAAACGAATGATTTATATAGCGAAATGTCGTCGTTTTATAACAGTCTTTCATGAAATTCAAAAAAACAAAAGTTCAATAAATACGAAGGATGCGGTTAATACTACTATGTCACGAATCACGTGTTAGCAGGTGACGAGTGAAGACCAGGCGGCGTCCTGACAGGTTAAGCATTATCACGAACTCTTATAGCGAATAGGGATGCTTAGGCTAGCTAAGCGATCCAAGGATTTCCTTTGGTTACTGTCACGTGATCGATTGGTGTCAGAGGTGGTCGGCCTGACGACCTCTGAGGAATCAGAAAGGATCAGAGCGACGGGCACTGATTTAGGAGAACGAAGGTCCTATATAAGACTGGCACGTCTGCCATTAGATAGGAGCTTCGTGCTCAACTTAGTTTACTTAGTTACCAATACCTTTTGACTTTGACGACTTTGTACAAGTGACGAGTTTACCTCTTGAGTAAACAACCCGGCGCATCTGATCTTCTTATCTGCATACCAACCTTCGGAACGATTACTTTTGTTAAATAGTTTGAGTTTCGTCACATACTATCACTATAGGCTTATGCCTTATAGGGGTACCCTAAAGGGCCGTGAGAGCCCTAAAGAGCTCTCGGACCCGGAATCTACTATAATTTTAGGGTAGATCTTTAAGTTTTAGTAGTAGGTCCCTATATTTTAGGGACTAATCCCCTATATCTATAGTACGTTACGGGGCCTTTTTAAGCGAGGGTATACGCTAGTAGCGAAGTAAGGTAAAGGGGGGCTGTTTTTTAAGGGTTTTTATTATCTCTAAGGTATTTCCTTATATTTTTTCTCTTTTACCTTTATTTCTTAACTTTATTATAGCTCCTAGACGTAATTTACAAGTAATAGTAGTAGACGAAGAAGAAGAAGAAGATAGTAAAGAGGAGTATTTAAGTAGAATATCGGACAACGATATAAATAATAATACCTAGGATTCTGACCTTAATATAGAAGGTAAAACCGACTTAGAGGCTTATCCTAGTAGTAAAGATAAAGAAGATAAAGGATTCTTTTTATACTCGAATAGTCTAAACACGGAAATACTACTATAAGATAGCTTAGAACCGGAAGACGACTTTTTAGACTTATCGGTTAATACTATAGTATTAGATAGTACTACGTAACTATGTATTCTACTTCTAATTCGCCCTAGGGATACTACTACTTCTCGTACCTCCTTACGTTTACCCTTACCCTTACCCTTACTTTTATATCCTCCTAGACTCCTCTATAATGTAACGAATACTCAAACTGGCTAACTAAACTTGGCTGGGTGTTCGCTGGTTGGTATGCTATGATAAGAAGAAGACTATCGGGTTGTTCACTTGGAAGTGAACTCGTTACTTGTATCAAAGATGTCAAACTAATATGATAAGATTGATAACTAAGTTGAGCACGAAGCTCCTATCTAATGGCAGACGTGCCAGTCTTATATAGAACCTTCGTTCTCTGTCGATCATCGCAGAGCGACTCGATCGCCTGTCGCTCAGAGCGACAGTCGGTTCGACCGACACCAACAATGGTCGCTCGGTCACGTGACTACAATACAATGAAATCCATGGATCGCTTAGCTACCCTAAACGATCCCTATTTGCTATAAGAGATACGATAGTGCTTAACCTGTCAGGGCGCCGCCTGGTCTTCACTCGTCACATGCTCACACGTGATTCGTGACAGTACTTATAGGCCTTACTTAACTCCATAAGTAACTATATTTAAAGTAATAGGTAATAATATTCTTATAATAGTTATTTAGATATATACTTACCTATATCTACTTTCTTTACCTAGTATATCTTTAACCTTTAATACTATTTAAGATCCTTTAAAATATAGTTTCTACTAATTACTCTTAAGAGTTAAATATAAGTACTATAGCCTCTTTAAAGCCTAAGATAGAAGTACTACCCTATAATAGAACTTTACTATACTACTTAAAACCTTAATTCTACTAAGATAACTCTTCTAGGTCCTCTAGCCTAGTCTTAATAACTAACTACTTCTAACGCTAAGTATCTTAACTAGTTAAAAATATTAGCTAATATGCTATTTTTTAGAACTTAAGGACTATTTATATTATTATATAAATAATGTATAAGAGTAGACTTCTTTAATCTTAGTTATAAGATATACCTTTATTATCTCTTTACTATTTATAAGCGTAAGTAGGAATTTATTATCTATATATACTTAATTATAGGCGCTTTCTATTAACCTTCTAAGTATTATAGAAGATATAAATCTATATTAAACCTATAGTAATTCTTAATAAGTTTTTACTATTATAACTATTTAGTATAATTATTTGAGTAAGGTTTAATTACTTTTATATCTTTAATCTTTATTATAGTTACTCTAGCTATTAAGAACTATATAGCATCTTACTCCTTTAATTACCTTAATTATAAATATATGTTAGAATTAGAATCCTAGGGTTTTAGTCCTTAATCTCCTTCTTTTTAAAGAGGGAATCCTCTTTACTTTACTACAGCGTATAAAAGTAAGTAATTATTATAGGATTTTTTTTAAAGTAGAATAAGTATTTCTATTAACCTATTTAGTATTTAACTACTTATAAATTAATAAGTAGTAGAAATATAAAAGCTACGTCTAAGTATATATATAGTTTATATCTAAGGTTTAGTATCTTCGTCCGAATTAGTTGACTATTAGAATTTTACTAACTAAGATTTAACTACCTTTTTTACACTATAGAGAAATTATAGATTCTAGGTTTCTATAAGTAAAGGTAAGAGTGTCACGAATCACGTGTTTACGTGATGCTTGTCATAATAGGAGGCGCAACCCTCGACGAGCATCCTAGGTTTCTTATAGCAAATGGGGACCGCTTAGGGTAGCTAAGCGATCCAGGGATTTTCATTGGTTATTATTACGTGATAAAGGACGGCTGGCCGACTAGGTGTCACGAATCACGTAAGCATGTGACAAGTGAAGACCAGGCGGCGTCCTGACAGGTCGAGCACTATCATATCTCTTATAGCAAATAGGGATGCTTAGACTAGCTAAGCGATCCAGGGATTTCATTACATTGTAATCACGTGACCATTTGCATCGCCAGTATCGACAGGCGATGTAGGCGACGGCGGAACATGAAGGTTCTATATAAGACTGGCACGTCTGCCATTAGATAGGAGCTTCGTGCTCAACTTAGTTATCAATCTTATCATATTAGTTTGACATCTTTGATACAAGTAACGAGTTCACTTCCAAGTGAACAACCCGATAGTCTTCTTCTTATCATAGCATACCAACCAGCGAACACCCAGCCAAGTTTAGTTAGCCAGTTTGAGTATTCGTTACACTTAGTATACTAAGTAATTATAAGAGTAAATAGTTAGTTAGTATTCTTCTTCTTTAAAAGTAAGAATAAAAAATAAAAATAAAGAGAAATAATATATATAAGTAAACGTTACAAGCTTACTTAAAAATAAAGGGGAGTATAAAGTTATACTACCTAACTTTAAGTTAGTAATATAATTAACTAGTAGTAATACCAGGGAATAAATAATATAATTTTCAAATTTAAGTATAATATAATAAGTAGTTAGGCTATATACGCTATATTATTAAAATAGGAGTTTTTTATATTAGAGAAGAGGAATAGGAAAGAGAGTAGAATTTATAGGTTTTTAGAATCTAGTATAATATAAAGAGTAGTAGAATAGTATATACTAGGTAATTAAAATAAAAGTCTTTTATATAAATTAAGAAAGTTATAGAGGGGGGAAGGAAGTCTATAGTTTTTAGAATTTAGTATAACTTAATATAAAGGGTAGTAAGGTAATACGCGCTATATAATTAATATTAAGATCTTTTATATAGGATTTAAAAGAAGGGGAGGAGAAAGGAAGTCTATAGTTTTTAGAATTTAGTATAAAATAGAGAGTAGTAAAGTAATACGCGCTAAGTAATTAAAATAGAAGTCTTTTATATAGTATAAAAAGGTTAAGAAGAGGGGAGAAAGTCTATAGTTTTTAGAATTTAATGTAATATAGTAGGTAATAGAGTAATATATACTATATAGTTAAAATAGAGGTTTTATTAATCCTATAACTTATATTAAAAAGAAAGGGGGAAAAGAGATAGTTAGTAGTTTTTAGAGTTAAGTATAAAATAGAAAGTAGTAGGGCTTTATATACTATAGAGTTAAAATAGAGGTCTATTATAAAGTATATAGTAAGTATAAGTAGTTTTTAGAATCTAGTATGATATAGGGAGTAGTAGAGCTATACGCGCTATATAATTAAAATAGAGGCCTTTTATAATGTAAGGTAGAAAGGGGAATTCTTATAGTAATAATTAAATAGAGAGCGTAAATCGCGTATTATAGTACTAAGTCTTAGTAAAGTGATATAGTTTATTATTCTTAATATATTAGAATACTAAAATTTAAATTATAATTTTTTTTTTTTTAAAAAAGTTCGTTAATTTTAGAAAGTCGGTGTCGCACGGACTTTTGTTTATTATTAAAAATACGTTTATTTAGAAAGTCGGTACCGTACCAACTCCGAAGTTAGTGCGAAGTTAGTGCGGTACTAGTTAGTGTGAGTATACCACCGCTTTTCGTGCTTTTGCAGGGGTAAGCGTTACAAATAAATACGCCTGCTGTGAGATTTCCGAAGGAACACTGACCGCATTTGGACTTGAGAGACCACTTTTTCATTATAAACTCGATATCATAATTTTGAGGATTGTCGTGTAGGTTTTGCACCGCAGTAATTCTGTAGAGTTGATGGACTGGGAGCAAAGTCAAACGAACTTTGTCTAGCTCCAGTATCAATCCAATCCCAGTCAAGTTGTGTTTTGTCGTATAAGCTCTGGAGGTTTGAGAGCTCCGTGAAGATTGTGACGCGTACAGGACAATCGTAGATAACCTCATAAAGAACCTTGGTGTCACACGATACTGCTGCTCTGTATGAATGGACAGAAGCGCCCGCCCAGGAGCCGCTGGAAAATTCCATGATGCCTGGTTCAGGTATATCTTCGATGAGAATAACTGTTTCTCCGGAATCCAGGCTATTCATTTCATCATCCCTCTGCCGTAGGAAATCAATCCGTATAAATTTTGGTAAGTTCCCATTATGAAGATCTGGTTCTACCCGGAGAAAAAGTGGCCTTCCGGAAGTTGTGCTAGGTTTTATAGATATCAACTGACGTGTGGTCTTCGGCCCGGAATGACGGTTCTGATCTATTGATTTTGTTCTCCTGGTACCAAAGAGAAGTTCACTAAGTGACGGTATGGTTACTGGAGCAAGGGGCTGCAGAGGTTTTTTGGATGGTAAATCGCCAGCCCTGGAGATAGTAAGCGTGCCCGACTCAAGAGTCATGGTGTGTTCGTCATCGAGTAAGTTGGGACCTGGCACAGTAGGGATCCACCGATTAGGGTGGACCTTCGTTGGATCTATTCCTGGGCCACTGTTGTATAAGAGTGATAATGATAATTCCTGTAAGCTTAAAATAATACTTCCAAGCCGTTTTTTGGTGGCAGGGTGGAGATATGGGAAAAGTCAAAGTCAACAAGATTAGCCAAAATGGCAACGACGTCCTCAATCTGAGTCGTTGTTCTGTTCCGTAAAGAATTCCACACACTTACGAAGTAAGAAAGTTCTTGCCAGCTCCTCAACAAGCCTTGCTTTCCGATGGAACCCATATTTCCAACGTTCTTGTAACAGTTCTCGCAAGGAATTGTCTAAGTGGACATAGGGAGCTGCTGAAACACCCCGCATTTTCCTGAGATCTCGACGGATACGATGGTTCAATAACCTTTGAGAGATAGGCCGGTAAATTCTCTCACGAAGTGATGAGAATTTTGACGTACTAAAATAAGTGGAAAATGGGTGACCTGGGGCTGGTTGTACATGAACTATACCATCTGCGAACAGAAAAAGCGTGCATTGTCCAAGTGCTCCTTCTTGGAGAGTCCAACATCTGCGTTTCCAGGCACAGTGGTTGATATGCGACATGTTCTCGATGATATGAGAACTTCGCATTCGAATGTGCTGTAAACCACTGTCCAGAACCAACACCCGCGCTGCCCCGGCATATATACAAGCCATTTTGTTGATCGAGGCCATCTCCAATTCGTTGTACTCGTTACCGGGTGGAATGCAGAGTGTGTCCATACAAAAGAAGTCCTCCTGTGTACGCGGAACAGGTCCCCAATTCCGATTTGACCGAATTAATCGCGATGACTTCGAAATATTTTCCAATTGACAGTGATGAAGACTATTCGATATTGGATTTCCCAACCCACCAGACCAAACGTGTCATATAGCGGTATATTTTGTGCTCGCTTGTGCTGGTTTGACCTCGAGTTTAATGTTTCCCTGACACGTCTCTACTATCTGGACTACTGGAATTCGCCCATTTCTCAAAATTCCGACAAGCTCTTCATGAGGAACGTGTATCATTTTGCGCGAGCAACCCTCTTTCACATGGCGATTAGTGTAGTTTCCTTGATTGACGTTGTTGGCTTTGCACTGTAGTTTGGTGCAGTTGTCGTGGGTGATGCCCGCGGTATTCGGTCGAGGAAGCTGCGAAAAATAGAAAAGCTCGATTTCAGTATTTTTTAAACACAAACTTGAAAGCTCTGCATCACACCATCCTACAGCTTTCATCCGCTGTAGTAGATTGGTAGCTCCAATTCCTGAACATCCTTTCATCTCAAAAGACCTTTCTTGATCGTCCAAGCAAAAGGAAAAAGTGCACACGTTCAGTAAAGAACCCTGAGAGAAAACGCGATTTCAGCCAATGTTGTATCGGTAATGGGCTCTAATTGGGTCTCCAATTGCTTGGTTGCCGTCCATACTTCATCGAGTAAAGGCAACCGCCGTAAGTTCCTTTTTCGCTTCGCTTCGAGTCTATTAATTAGACTATCCAGGGGGGTAGAATCCACAAGCAATTGAGTTCCTCCTTCTGAGTCTCTTGACGTTCTGACAAAATTATCTTGATCAATCTTGTGCCCGAGCACACATTCGAGAAAGTCAAAGTAGAGCCACGATTGCATCAAGTCGCAAAGAGATTCAATAGAGTGGTTTTTCGCATCGATGGCTCCTTCGCTGTTTTGTGGAAATCCATGTCTACTGGGAAATGTTTTGAAATCCCCATAATCCCAGGGAATCTTCGCGACGAAGGGCACTTTCATAAGAAGACCAATGGACGATTCTGGGCGGGGTAGGTGATCCATGGTTGGGAAATACCACGCTTGTTCGTATTGAGAGATGCGTTTGACGAAATAGTGATGTAACAGGCGAGATTGTTGGTATTGTAATAAAACCTTGTAGATATTTGAGCAGGATTGCACTATAGATTTGACAATAATATGTTTGAGGAAAGTTAGAGGGAGCCTGCCATCATTGTTCTCTGTGGGCAATTGCGAGCACGATAGTTCTAATAGTAAGCTGAGCGGCCTGCAGACTACATTTTCTTCCCCCCCCCCACCTTTAGGATCTATCTGCATGCCATAGGCCGTATGTATCGTTTAGCCGAGATACGAAAGCCACGACGATGATAGTGAGGCTTTGAAAGAACAAGGCTCTGCTTGTGCACCACAAAATGTGCCTTGTAGCAAGCCTGGGGCTATGAGACCAGATTCTGCAAATTATTTTTTCATCAGGTCGACCTAGGATTCGAGAAGCTCAGAAGAAATTATACACAACCATCTACAATCAGAACAGACTACCATATTACGAAACTCATTAAATTTCATTACATCCAGTCCCTTCACTTAATTAGTGAGAAACAAGGATTTAATACAAATGGTGGCACTTTCAGCTTAATATACAGTCCTAGGTAAGCAAGGCAAGCCACTTTTATGCTATTCAACCCTAACCCTAAGGCTAAATGAATAGAGAATAAAGCTTAAAAGTGCCTGGTTGAGCCAAATAACAGTAGAAATCAAAATCCAAACTTCAAAAATGTATAAAACTGTACAAAAAGGTCTAGTCGCCCACAAAACCTTTTTGCTAAGTAAGTGAAGGGGCTGTACCATCCAACACCAAACTCAACGTCCAAAACTCCGAAATTCTAAGGCCACCTTCCCATATCATCCTCACTCCACCTCACACCTCCTTCCCCCTCCTCCATTGCACGCCTCATTCTCCACTCCCAACTCTACTCTCAACTCCACACACCCCTAAACCCTCACCCTCTCAACAACCAAACTCCACCTCCCCGTCGAAACGGGAACCATCCTCGTCCTCTCCACCGTCACAGTCTTCATCTCCGTAAACGTAGTAGGCTGCGCAATAATCAGCGTCGCACTCATGGTCACGGTACTCGCTTCGAGAAGGGGACAAGTCGGTTGATCTGTCTGTCTCAAATCTTGACTTTCGCCTGTGTTGACGTTTGATGGGATAGAGGGGGGATCTGGGGAGGTGAGTGAGATGGGGGTTTGGGTTGTTTGTTGTGAATTGGGCTCTGGGATTGGTTCGGGGGACTGGATGGAGGTGGATGGTTCGGTTGGAGATGGACTTGGTAGGATGTATGTCGGAGATTCCAGGTTTGAGGATGATCCGAATGAGGATTGAATACTTGGTAATTGTGCACTGGAAAGGGGAGACCGGATACTGGTTACTAGTGTATCGAGGGAAGCTATCTAAATTAGAACCTCGCTAAAGAAGGGGGTAGAAAAGGGGTAAACCTACATATCTGAGATGGTATCGTGATAGTAATCGTAGGTGTATTCGCAAATACCGTTATCTTAGTCGTCCTCGAAAACCTCACCGTCGACTCTCCCGAACTGCTCACTTCGCTGCTGGTAAGAATTTGTGGTAAGAATGTCGTTGAACGTGAGAGATCGGAGAATGCACCTGGGTCGGCGGTGGATATCTCTGTTGTGGGAGAGATGATGATATTGATGACTTCGGAGGTTGACTGGAAAGTAAAGGAGGGTTCCTGGGTCGATGGATCTATTTCTGATCCAGAAAAGGTTGTAGCGGTGGTGGATTGAGTAGAAGAAACTGCATGCGAAAGTCCCTCGACGGTGACGTCCATTGATAAGTTTGAATATACAGGCAAAGAATTCCCTTGAAGGAGCGCAGCGTTCATGGGAGAGGAAGAGGTAAGCGAGGTGACACTTGATATGTCTTCAGTCCCTGTCAAGATGCTGGAATTCAAAGGAGTACCGGAATATGGAGCTATACCCGCTAAACTAGTTGGACTCAGAGTAGAATCTGAATAAGGAAGTGCTATCGTAGTATCCGTGGATGAAGCCGTATCGGTGGTTAACACCGTTGAGGTATCAACCGAAGTAGAAGTTGAAAAAGATCCTTCTGTCGATGTACCAGCTCTCAATCCTGTAGAGGTACCAACCGAAGAAGAACTCCCGGAAAACCCCCCCATAGCTATACCAGTACTCAAGTCCGTAGAGCTATCACTCGAAGAATTCGACGGGAATCCTCCCTCGCCAACAACCGTTGCCCTAAACACACCCACACTCGGAGAATAATTCATACCAGTCATAGGAAACACAAACCCATGCACACTCCCATTCCCATTCCCATTCTCACCCCTCCCCAACGCCCTCCGAACCCCATCCAAAAGCCCACCATTCGCCCACGCCTGACTCATATCCCAAATCATCACACCCCCAAAACTACCAAAAGTCCTACAATGTGTGATAACAGGACCTAGTTTATCAGCATCCACATACCCACCCGCGGACCCAACCGCTGTAGACGACGCAGGAATACCCAGAAAGATCTTAACATCTTTATTCAACGACGTATTCCTCGCCCAAGCATCCCAGACATCGATATTGAACTTCTCCCTCGTAGCTATATCATCAGAAAGGAAATTCTCCGTCCCACACCGCGGATTATTATAATACTGCACAAATAGCGCATCAAAAGAGACATTACGCAACATCTCCACATTCTTCTTATCAGGAAAACACACTGCGGCGCAGCTGTAAGATAGTACCTCTTCGCCAGCGTCCCCGCAGTGGGAGGTGCATCCATCAGCCGCCGTAACTCTCTCGCGAAGTCGACGAGGAATGGCATCGGTTCCTGGGCTTCGTCCGAGGATTCGTAGTCGAAATCGAAACCGACGACCGATACGTCGCCGAAAGGACGGGGGGAGATGGGGTTGGAGGCGGTTTGGGGCCCGAATGCGTACCAGACTCTTTTGGCGGTTTCGAGGGCGTTTGGGGTGCTTTTGAAGGCTTGGGATGTTATTTCGCCGCCGAGGGAGAGGAGGACGGTCTTTTTGTAGGAGTTTTGGCAGGTGATTATGTCTTGTCTGGATATTGTTAGTTTAGTCCTTTCTTGATCGGAAATGAATACGATTGCTACTCACTCAAGAGAATCACCCGTTGAAGAAGCGAAATTCAAACCTTTCTCCAGATCCCCTAGATCAACCAGGAAAGCTAGCACGACCTATAAACCATAAGTTATACCTCTAGACCACTCTATCGAAGCTCAACAGGTTCCAATATCTAACATACCGTAAATCGAGGCTCTACAACCGTCAGCAACATTCACAATCAACAAACCTCTCAACACTCACCTTTACAATATCCTCCCAATTTCCCCTGCGTTCTCTCATTACCCGCCGAATTCTGCCCTAAAAAACGCATTCTCAGTCCCTAATTCCCTCACAAACCCTCATAGAAAAGAACCGGAAACACACCCCAGTATATCGCAACATCATCCGAAGAGCCCTTCTCAAAAACAGCAGCCACCATTCTAAGCACGGTGAAAAGAATGGTTATAAACAAGACCCCCAATTTGCATACCAACATCGTGAAAATCAAATTTTTGAGAAGAATAAAAAGATATATTGTAAAATAACACTGTAACAGAAAAAATCATGATTGAATTTACAACCCAAGGTAGAGAAGGGAGCAGGAAATAGATCCGTTCTTTGAGAGGAGGATTCTCGCTTAATTTGTGGCCATGTTGGTTGTGACAGCTCACTTGACGAGCTATATCCATATGTCGTACAATTTCTTTGCCAGCGGAAATGCTGGGAAGCTCAGTTCTCAAGAAAGGACTTGTGTAATGATAGGATAGTGATGAAGAGAGGGATAAAGAGATGGTGAGGACTTTGAGTCATGGAATGTTGGTGTTTGTTGGAGGTTCTGTTGTGATAAAGAGATGTGACACGGAGCAAAAATTGCCAACAATATTTTTACAGCTCTAAGGCCAGTTGAAGGATGAATGGATAATTGAGATGCTTGAAGCTTCGGGTGGGCTTGGTTTATAATAGAGACAGAAGCGAGCTTATCACATCCAAAGAGATACCAAACTTTGAAGCCTTGGAATATATTTGACTATAAGCCATCTATGTCTAACGCGCCCAATACTCAAATATCCCACCCTTTACAAGATCTACAATAAATCAACCTTACGTCTGTGCCCTCTTCCGTCTATTGCTATTATCCAACGCCTTAATAAGAACATAAATCAGATCCAAAAACGGTGTCCCAACCCCCCTCTCCCTCGCCGCCTTCAAAGCCCCCCCAACAATAGCCTCCACCTCCATCGGCCGCATCTCCACCGCATCCGCAACCATACTAGGATAAACGCCATTATCTGGTCTCCGTCCCTTCACCCGATCCATCAGGAACCGCGCATTACTCTCCTGGATCTCCTTGTACCCATGAGCCTGCGCGATACTGACAATCTCCATCTTGACCTTGAACACCATCTCGCTTGCGTTTTCCGACGCGGAAAGAAGATCAATGTCCATCGAGCGAGAGAGGGCGCAAAGGGGGTTCCATGTCCCGTTGACGATGAGCTTGTTCCAGCGTCTGCTCTGGATATCGTCAAAGACATCAATAGTCCCCTTCCCCTTACGGAACAGCTCTGCAAACCTCACCGTCGCATCCTTATGTTCAGCCGGCGCATCAGAAGGGTATGTCCCAACCTCCAAAATCTCCAGATTCCCATGCTTGATCNAAACCTCACCGTCGCATCCTTATGTTCAGCCGGCGCATCAGAAGGGTATGTCCCAACCTCCAAAATCTCCAGATTCCCATGCTTGATCAGCCCCGCCGCAATCTGCGTCACAGGCAAATACACAACCGCCGACACAATCGCATTCCCAGGGAACACCCGCCGATACTCATCCTCGATATGGATCCCATTCTGACAAAGCACCACCGTCGTCCCCGTCCCTACCACCGGCCTGATCACCTGCGCAGTCGACGGACTCGCCCCGGGCATCGCTTTACTGCAAAGAACGACATAGTCCCAGTCCGTATTTGCAGCCTCCTCCACCGTCCGCACAACACCTGGTAGGATCTTGATTCCTTCTCCCCAGATGGCCGAGTTGATCGTGAAGCCATCCCGCTTGACGGTTTCGTAGTTGGATCGACAGACCGCGGTGACGCTGGCGCCGCCTTGGAGGAGGATGTAAGCGTAGATGCTCCCTACGCCTCCGGCGCCGAAGATCAGCACGCGGGACATGGTTGGGTTGGTGGTAGTGGTGAGGCGCTACATTTTGAATTGGGTTTCCTGGGTTGGAGATATGACTCGGTTTTTGTGGAGGTGTGGTTTGGTAGGGTTGAGATGGCGAAAGTGGGATGTGGGTGGGGTACAGTATCTTACAGTACGCGGGTACGGGAGTACCTCTGTATGTTTACTCTACCATGTATCTATCTATAAATCCAGGTCATCCTACATACCTTTCTACCATGTTGACATCACTAGTGACATCCAAAACTCAATCAGCAAGCCTTGAACGCTCTTCAAAGCCCGTGTCGGTCTATAACTGAAGCCTTTCCTAACAAGCAGCTTTTCCGAATTAATGGAAACCCAAACTCATCCCATCCAATCCATCAAACCAATCTTGTGTACAAGTCCCAAAAGAGAAGAGAAGAGAGTATACCTCAGCTTGGGGGTATTCATTCAGCCATGCTTTATTCCTCAACTAGAATAAGAGCTCCTTTCACATTATTTCAATCAAAGCCCAATCATCAATGCCCCCATTCCCATACACCATATACACCAGCAAATAAACCACAAGCATCCCAATCCCCATAAGCCCCCGAAAAAGAATATACAAGAAAACATTCCCCATCGTTACACCTCCTACTTCTCCGACTGCTCTCGCTCCGCAAGCGTCATATTCCAAGGTTTCCTCTGCTTAGCATCCTCCATAAGTCTCGTTCGATCCATCATCGTATCCCTACATCCACATCAGTTTCTATCGAGGGAACGAAAACGCCGTTGGGCAAGGGAAGAACGCACCATTTCTCCTGTTCAGGATGAACCCGAGAATTGTAGTCGTCAAGCTGATGTCGCATACCATTTGCAATGGAATGCGTTCTCGAAGGCTTGGTCCAGGAATTGACAGCCAGGAGGGCGCCGGCACCGGTCAGTGTAGCGAGGGCGATTTTCGATGTACTCATGGTGTCGATGTAAGATAGGAGGGATATATATATGTTACGAATTGGTTTTTTGTTTGGGTTGTTGTGGAGTGAGTGGAGTTGATTTGTGTGACAATATGCAGAGCAATCTAGTTGTATTATATTCATGGGGTTGAGCTCGTGGGATGGGGTTATTGCGTGTCGTGGGTGAGATGGTCATCCTTCATGAGGCGTGCGTCGTACGATGAGTGAGGGTGGAACCACTTTTGCCAACCCTTCGGGACAGTCCGATCATCACCAAACGAATACTGGTATGATCATTTCGTCAAGTGGCCTTCATTTCTTTATGGAAACATCCGATCGTTGGTTTGCACATGATTCACAACACGCTTGGTCGTGAGAAAAACTGCCGAGTCGTGCAATTCGCGCAAAACGATAGCCCGACGGGTTTGCGTACTGCCTGATCGTGAATTTACAAAACCCAGAGGATCGGCAGTATTACCCTACCGTTTGTTCTGTTTCCGGTCCATCAAAGTTATGCCAAATCAGACAAGTCCGGGTCCTGGAAAACGTTGGCCCAAGGATCCTGCCAATATTCAGGTTGAAAACCAAGAGGCATCATCCATTCCGACTCCAAAAACGGCATCGAACTGAATCCATTCCCAGTAACTCCCGCACCACCATTGGGGTAGTTGATATTGTTGGCAGGGAACCCGTTAGATGCTGTCGCCGGCTCTACTAGCGCATCAAGAGAAAGTTCGGGTAGTGGGTTGCATGGAGGAGAGTTGTGAAGTCCAAGCCCAGACAGCTGTTCATCAATCGAAGGCGCCGCATTCTGAGTCATTACGATGGCCCTCGAAGCGACCGTGTACATAGCTTTCGTCATTTTATAAGCCACCGATGAATCGCGCTCTGCATCATAATTCTCGTAGTATTCAACGAGTCTTTGCAACAGCTTGAGATCTTCGAAAACCTTGGGACTGGACTTGTTCTGGAGAATATTCATGAATAGAATATCAACGCTCCATGCGACATGGTTGACCAAGTACCTAAATTCCATCTTTAGCTGAGATATCATACTACATGGAAAGAGTAAATACCGAGTAAATGGATGTGTGTTATCGTGATGATTTAGGAGAGCTATTGACGCCCTTGCAGCACCAACACACAACGCCACACTCCCAATGATCCTCTCGTCTCGGTCATCAGCATTATGCGCGGCAAACCCATGAAATACAACGGAGTGAACGGCGATGATCAACTGAAAGTAGGTATAGTGAAGGACAGTCAGGAATATCAAATTTTCGTAGTTGGAACGATCTAATGTGATCATGGGTCGCAAAACGTCCGGCGAATTCTCCTTCCAGGCCTGGAGGTCGTCATCTAGCTCGTCAATATTGGCGTATAGTTGCTCTGGAGACTGGCTTAAAGACTTTTCGGAATAAAGCCTCTCGTGCAACTTGCCTTGAATCTTTGCCAACAAGACGTGCTCCCTGAGGAAGTTGATTTGAACGCCACCTATCATGTGTACTCCAATTCCGTCGGCGGGCACTGCTTCAGGTAAATTCATGTTTATACTTGGGCTGATACTTGTCGGTTTTCCGAGTCTCAGTGAGTGGTCCATATCAAGAACATAGCCGTTCCAGAAAAGTCTTCGTCTTAACTGAAAATCGGCCTCAGAACAACCGTGGAGCCTGACGTTGGAGTTATAACGAGCCATCGTCATATGTTGCAATGCGATACTGAGAATGGATGTTGAAGGTTGGTTTTCAAAATTGAACATGAAGTAAAGCACCTTGAGAATTAGCAAGCATGCAAACATCAGCAGCAGTTACTTACCGTGGACAGTAAAGCCCCCACAGTTAGCTCATTGACCGGCGTCAAAATAATCGAGGGAAGCATAGCAAGCACATTGTACAAGAATTTATCGGAATCTTCTACAGGCTGTCGTCCTATCAAGGTAGGTTCATTGCGATGCGCATGTGCCACTATAATATTTATAGCAACATACCACTAAATGCGAACGTGATCAGCTTAAACCCCGAGAAACAAGCGGATGTGAAGAGGGTACCGCTTCGATCAAGAGCTCGGATGAAAATAACTTACGCCGTTTCCATGGGGAGCTTTGCCTGCCAAGTACTCCCGCAGTCCGTCCATGATGACATAGTCTTGAAAAAGTATCATGTCTCGGTTGAGTGTTGAAAGGTAAGCTTACATCTCATAATTAGCTGAGGCCATCTTTGCGAAATATTGTCTTTACACACAAGTGACACAAGCAAACAAAATTTCCGGGGGCGGTAGAGGATGTCGGTTTGCCAGATCAAATTCGAGTTCTCTGGGTCTTCGAGTTGACTTGAAGTTACACAACATCTGGCTAAAGCTTCCATCCCCAACCATGGCGTTGACCCATTCCATTCCTTTGGGTGAGAATAGCGAGCATGGTCCTACAACTGCGAATCAGTAAACCGTGACTAGGATTGAATGGCTGGTCGAAGAAATCGATTGTTGAACTGCATTGTAATAAAAGTTTTCGAGGGTGTTCTCGGGGTATTATTCAATGGGGTTTGGGACAACCAGAAACATCGATGACTTCATTCTTAAGACCTTCTGAAACAATAACCATGCCCATATAGAAATATTTCGCATGGTAGGAGAAGGGTGATAGGAAATAATGGCCAGTCATCTTGCATACCTTTAAACCCCTCTTCGTGGCCAGCAGCTATCTTCTTCGTAAGATCATCTCTTGACGTTGAGGGATCTGTTTCGGGAATTTCCCAAGCGAAATCGGTCTCCTCTACTGGGGAAGGTAGCATCAATCTGTGATTTCTTTTGAATGATTTCTCTCTCTTGATAGTATCAGGTAGACTGGCATCCGAAATAGCCGGAGAAGCACCGTCCTCGCTTCCTGTGGTTACACCAAAATCCGAAATGAGGCGTTCCATTTTTGCCAACCTGTGTGTGATGTTAGTATGTACGGGGTCAGTTTCTCCAAGGGCACCTATCTGAGCCATGTCTTTGTATGCGCTATGATTACGAAATTAGATGTTTGTCAAATAAATCGAATCACGGGGAACTTACGAACGACGGACCACCCTCTTTCTTTCCAAAGGGTAGACACATTGCTCCTGATGTTTCTCACAGGCTGTACAGAAGGGCTCTCTTCGATCGCATTTCACCTATGAAAGTCCGTCAGCCATAAAACAGATAGAAGCCTGAATGGGTATTGGGAGCTGGATGAGAGCCACCTTTCGCTTGCGGCAATTCACACAAGATAGTCGTGCTCTCTTTTCCGATGTGGATGGGCTATTATCGTGGGGTAGGCCGTCCGGAGCCACTGATACAGGCGTTGCCGTCTCCATGGTGCTCGTTTCATACGTAGGTACGGGGGCCTGTTCGCTCGTGGAATCACTGAGGTATAATGATTTGCAAGTAAGAAAGGATTGCGGGGTAGGAAACCCTTTAGATGATGGTATCACGTTACGATGAGTCTGAGTCTTTGTCTTCGTCTACGTTGTCCAACCCAACCTTTTGCGAGCGCTTCGGACCTAACGGAGGTAATCCCGGAAGTCAAATGGAATGGGAATTTTTGCGACACACGGCGGCTTAGGGCTCTCTCTATTATTCGTCGTTGGGGATGATTTCTGAAAGCCTTGAGCTGTCCGGCAGTCAGCATAACCCTCGGTCAGCGACGAGAATGTATTTATTTGTGGCTGAAGCCCGAAAGGAAGTGATCGTACCGTAACGTACGTGTACTGTACGTGCCATGACAAATCCAGCTTCCAGTGAACCTTACTTGAACTGAACTTGGCTCCGTAGACCGCCGCTCACGGTTCGAATCTAGGGCCGTGTAACACGGTCCTCTCACAGAGAATCGACTTTTCGCAATTCCAATTATCAAATTTCGGTTAAGAATCAAAAAGGTCAGTAGAAGATACACACCAGACTACACACACACACACACACACACACACACACAAAGATATATTCGGCATAGCCCTAGGATATATCTGGCAGAAGTCCACATGATCTTCCGGGTAATTCTTATCCATACCGGATCTGTAATCCGTGGTTGATCCGGGGCCAAAAGGCCAGCTTTCCGCTCCGACATGTAATTCTCAGGTACAAGTTCCCCAGATGATGGATGACGGGGGAGTCTCTACACTCGAGTACGAGTACGGTTGGAACGGTTCGGGCGAGCACCGCCGGGTTGGTTTTAAGCCAATGAAAGCTGCTGGTTTCCATCGGCCGGTGGAGACATTCTGCCCCATGCTTCCGAGACTCCGAAATCAAGCTGTGATTCGTTGGAGAATGATTCTGAACATGAGATCATTCTGTAACAAAATACCTTCAAGGGACATGAAACATGGCGTTTTCTGTACAGTAGACATGGGATTCTTTTTACTATGAAGTCAGCCCAGGCTCGCCGGTGATTAATTCACATGTTGCTTCCAACACCAGGCGGTACAGTCGTCTCGGGTCGGGAGTACGAGTACAGCTACTCTGGGTAGAAATTCAGCAAACTTTTGCTTGAAGATGCAGCATGGGAGCTTATAATTCGAGGAAAGAGTAAAAGCCGGGTGCAAGGTACAAATATATTGTTTTGTGATAATACAACGTGATCGGAATCGACGTAATGACCAAGATGGCTGTTGAACGCCAAATGCAGTCGGATATAGCCATAATCTGGTGAAATGAATGGTCGGAATACTTTGAGAACGACTCAGTCAAGTTCAATGACGCTGAATACGTGACTTCGCTTAGGCGGTGATGCTGGCTTTGGAAGTGGTTGTGCTGGTCTGTATGAACCACTTGTGACTTGACATTCCTCATCTTCTTCCTCGTCATCTCCCTCCGAGTCCTCATCAAACACCCCATAAATATCTTCGAGTCCTGGCATATTGATACTCCATTCTTCGCATTCCGTCTGCAACTCCACCAACTTCTCGTAAAGCCCCTCGTCTTTATACCTTTCCCTCTCCTCCGAACTCATCCCTTGCGCCAACTCCAACATAGCGTCCGCAAACGACGCCAGCGTACAACCGTCCTTCATCAACTCATGCCTAATCTGGCGTTCATCGCAAAGCATAATACTCTTCGATATCTTCCGCAACACCTCAAGCGCATTCCGTCGCGTCTCCCACCTAGTCTCGGGTCCAGCCTTCTCCGAAACAGATTTGATACTCTTCCTCAACACAGCCCCAATATCACCCATCATATCGCATTGTTTTGAGGCAGATAGCCGTTTGTATTTCATATTGAGCGTGTGCCAGCAGTCTTTCGAGATATAGTCAAAGTTGACAGGAGGACGTCTACGCTCTTCAACCAGGCGAGCAGCGTATGCGGATCGCACGAGATCAGCGCGCGAAGGATCTTCGGAGCAGATGTTGTAGAGGATTGTTGAGAGTTCCAATGGTTGGAGGCCTGTGATCATCTCCCAGAGAGGAGTGGAATCTGAATCACTGGTGACGCGCGATTTCTTGCTAGGTGAGGGGTAGGAAGGTGCTTCGTTGCCATTGGGCATCGAGAAATTATCGTATGTTCGTTTTGAGGAATTTGGAGGCATTTTGGTTGGTTCTTTTGATGGTTCGATGATTGGGAAAAGGGGGGATTTCTTTGCGACCTTCGGGTCTTCCCATTTAGATTTACTTCCCGGAGGAGATCCATTGACGCGCCGAAAACGCCAAGACACGTGATGCATTCTGGTTTGAGCGAAAATCAGATTAGCCGAAAGCTCCGTCTTATTTATTATAAGTTATGAATCCAAAAACCATTGATTCTCTAATGAGAAGGTAGGTCACTAGTCCTGGTCTCTACATATAACTTCCAAGCATCTAATATACCTTATATACACACTCCAACCCAAGAACCCATTCTTCACGAAATTCACGAATCCAAGAAAACAAAAATATCTTTTCCCAACACATTTCGCTAACCAATAATCTCATAAGAGGGGAAATGTCTACGTATTTATGTTGAGTATCTATCTATTCTATTCTATGCTACGTCCAGACAAACAAAAGAAATCCATACCCCGTCTATCCAAGTGAACACCAGGTGCAATCTGAATCTAATCCTACACCATCATTCCAACCCTCAATTCCCACTCTCCATCATGAAATACGAACCAACGAACCATCTCAAAACCTCGAAATATCCCTCCCAAAACACCAATTAATAGCCCTATTCCCTCATTAGCACATCCACCCAGGACCAAAGCCAAAATAAAGGGAGGGGGAAAGGGAAAAGCGAGAAAAAAACATACCAATACATAGGAATCAACAACTTATTCCTCCAACTCATCGTCTTAGTCAAATACGCACCCCGCCAAATTAACCACGCCGTCCTCCCTTTAACCTCCGTCCCCCCCTTACCCTGCATAATCGCCTTCATGTTCCCGACATACGTCAGGACGCCCATATCCGTGAACCTGAAGCCGTCGCCCTGTCCAACATCCCCTCTATTCAGTCGTTTGCCCAGCCACTTCGCTTCCTGGGATGCGACTTGGGCCGTGGCAGGTAACTGCCCCTGTTCGAATACCGAGACATCTCCCAGAGCGAAGACATCGTGCATGGTTGCTTCGACGGGGAGAGGGGTGCTGTTAGAGAGCCGGGAAGGCGCCCCGTTTCCGTTCTTGGGGATGAGCTTGACGCGGAAGTTGGAGTCGACGATGAGGCCGCCGTTGCGGGGGGAGCGCTTCAGAGACCATTTTTTGGAGGTGGGTTCTTCTTTCATGGGTGCGGAGAGGGTGGCCGAGGAGAGGGGGAAGGTGTGTACGTCGTCGAGGGCTTTTTGGATGAAGGGGTTCATCATTAGGCCGGTGGACCAGACGCACATTCCGACTCCAAATTCGCCTTCTTGTTTGGTTTTTAGGGTGTAGCAACCTCCATCGTTGGGAGGTGAGCCTGGGAGTCCTGGTTCAAGGGACACGATTTGATGCTCGGTTTTGATTTTTATCCCGTCTCGCTTGAAGAGGTTAAGTGCATAGTCGGCGAGTTTGCCGTCAAACATTGGGAGGATCTTGGGCGCTATGTCATATACCGTGATGGACACATGGGGGATCAAGGTTGGGTACACCCTTTTGAGATCTTCTTTGCAGAGATCAAATAGTTCTGCGGCGAACTCGATTCCAGTGGCTGACAAGAGTTAGCTATCTGAGAATAATCGGGATTTCATGTTACTTACGGCCACCACCAACGATGGCAAACCTCAATAACGAATCTCTCAATTCGGGAGAAGTCGTTGGTAACGCAGCGGTTTCAAAGCCTAGTCATTTTAGTATACCCTATGTACAGAGAACGACGGGACTTCAGGGAACTCACATTCCAAAATCCTCCTCCGGATTTTCTTAGCATCAACAACATCCTTCAAAAATAACGCATTCTCCCTCACGCCGGGGGTTCCAAAAGTCTGAGAATAACACCCAACAGCCACAACAAGCTTATCATACTTCAGATCAAAAACCTGACCTTTCTTCGCAGTCTTCTCATCCAAGGCCGCATTTGGAACCTGTCTGACAACCGCCTCCTCAATCCTAAGTCTCTTCTCATGAAAATTCACATCATCTGCCCATCCTTGGTAGAACTCCACACCCGACGACCTCGCCCTCACAGATTCAACGGTCGTTCGGAACTCCAGAGTCCCAACAGCAGTCGAAGCAAGAAGAGGCGTGAAAGCAAAGTACGATCTCGGTGAGACGACCACAGGTTGGAATTTCTTCTTGTCCAATTGTCGGGAGAGGACGAATCCCGACCAGCTTTGAGGTGTCGATTAGATCAGAAACCCATGTATCTCCGAACAGAAACTTACCCAGATCCTAGTATAACAACTCGTTCTCGACCTTCTCATATTATCAGTCCTCACATATCATAATTTGCATCATACTGACTCACTCCCTTTACTAGCATCAAGATCCTTCGTTGACAATGCCCTTCGAAGAATCCCATTAAGTGTCCGAGTAGAAGTAGTCCTGATCCTCAAATTAACCGCGCGTGATTCCAAAATCCTATTCATTGTGGAAAATCGAGACGAGGAGAGAAAAGAAAAGATGGAATTCCCAATGGAAAGATGTAATCGGAGTAGGTTTCACAGATTACAAGTCGGGTTGGAACGGGTTCGCGCTGGAGCTCGCTAGAGCCTGGACCAAAGTGACTAATCGTTCGGAAGAAGGGTTAGGCTTGAGTCCGAGAATACTAGCAGTGCCAGTAGGTCATTTTTCTAGGTACTCCTAGTGCAGAACAACGCAGCAATTAATTATGGATCTGTGGAGAAGAAAGTCTGCTTTTTTTGCAGCGACAAGAACATTTGTTGTACAATGACGTTTCGGAGAATGTTGGATGCCGGTAGGCTTCGGGTTACACGGATCGGGCATGACATTACATAAGTCTGATCATTGAGTGGAACCCGATGAACTGTTCTTTGAATCGAGAAAAATAAGGGGTGATGTTCTAGTTGGCAATTCTATTTGGTTCGATAGGAGTTTAATTCTCGTAGATACATCTGGTCGTAGCAGCTCAACCGTCGTTAGTGCAAGCTATCAACAAGGGAGAATCAAGGGAGAATCGACTGCTGTTAGGGGAAGGATTTAGCTAAGGGTCTTGAATGGTTGTAGGTATTATTCAGAAAACTTCAGGATCTCAATTCGCTACACATGCTAGAACATATCGATTAGTGGGGGTAACGATTCAAAGATAGTTGGCCAAACGAGGAAGCAAAAGCGAGAGAGATGCCGGAAAACAATAACCCATCCACTTGCCTTATTTTGTTTGCTATACAAGAAGTACACCGGTGGTATGAGTTGAGTGGAAAGTCCAATGATCGTTCCCTGTAATATACAAGGAGAAAGGGATATACTAATTCAGCTTACAATCTCCGTGACCTTCACGCCATTCGAGCCAACATCAATGTCGACCTCTGCAACAGGCGCACCATGGGCTTCTACCCCTCTATGCTGCTGTGATCCAGCATCCATATGATTTGCATAGATGGAAAGGGCAGCGCCAGCGTCACCATAGCCATCTAACCCCGTACCATTGCGTTCAGGTTCGGGGTTTTCTGGTAGAGAAATGAATCCCTGGTGAAACATATAACCCAAGAACATTCCTACACCAGCAACCAAGCTTCCAATGGTAGTTATACTTTGCCAGTTTGAACTTTGCAGCTCGTCACCGGGTGCTTTTCCACCGTGTTGTCGCATCCGCGTGTTCCTCCTCAGCTGGCCAACGACAGGTATCGAATCTGCAATGTTGCCCAAGAACACCCCTCCAACCCCTATCATGCCTCCAGTATGTGGAACTTCCCAAGGCAATGAGCTCTTACCACCTTTTGATGTTGTGCCTTCCGTTCTTGTAGTCAAGAACGCATCGTCAATATCGGCAGGGCCTCCAAAGATCTGTTGTCCTAGCTCCTCCGTCCAGGCGCATAATTCCGGATATTTCTTCCGCATCGTCTGTGCTAACCAAAGTTGTGGTAATTCGGGAACAAGCATCAGGGATAAATAGCCTAATGCTAAGCAGTCGAGACTCGAAAAAGTCGTATTTGACAGCAAATATCTTTTCTTTCCTTTCAGTTTCTGCAGAGGCCCAAAAAAGTCTTTTGCTAAAACGTCGAGTTTTATTCTGGCCGTAATTTCTGGATTTTGTGCGATCAGGCTGGTAACCGTCGTTGCTCGTTTGCGTAGACTTGCCGGTATGAATGATGCATCTCCTTGGGGCTCTCCATCTTGGGTGTCTAGGTCGAGGGAGGAGAGTCCCAAATGTGCGGTTCTTTCTTTCGCGGCTGCTCGGACAGCTGGAGGCGTGAGATATGGGAGTGGAAATGATTGTATGGTATTGTATATTGGACGAGTGGTTGTGGTGTAGTTGACGGAGGAAACGTAGAGGGAGAGATCGATGAGGGGTTGCCCGTGCGATTCAACAAAAGATGAGAAGCTGTCATCACATCACATTAGCAGCCACTCAATGTGCCATCCACTATGCCCAATTTTCTACTCACGCTATACAATCCGCGCCTTCCAGCTCTGGTAGGCCTGCGTCAAGAACCCACTCGCCCGAGGAGTATTGTGCTAGGTAGTAGAATATGTTTCTGAAGCCCCCAATCCATATGTCGCCGTTCCGTAAAGCAGGGAGTTCATCTGAAGCACACGATTAGATAGATCATCCAAGACAAAATCCTCATGTCGTACTTGTGGGACTTAACGCTGGATCGCTGGTGGCTATCAATGCCCATTTCCCCCTGGGAACCGCCTGCTGGAGATATGCGATTGCAGCTAAGCAATGGGGGTCAATTGACGCTAGAGAGAAGGCGGGGCCCCAGACATGGAGCTCGAGAACCATGGTGGTAGGTGAGCTAGAGCTGGATGGGAAAATGCGGTGCTTTGGAGGTGTTTCGGGTGCTGCGCTGATTTCAATGCGGGCATAAATGCGAGCTTGCCCTTGGAGGTTTGGAGGGATTGTCCGAAGTACGAATGGTTCAATGTGCAGAGCAGTCCAAGGTACGGCGTTGAGCTTGTTTCATCGATGGAGTACGGGCATGTGGTGTTGTGTTCGTTGTTGTGCTGCATGACAGCTTCTGTTCACTTGATACTGGACAAGTGGAGCTTTGACAACGTCCGCCAAGCAATTACCCTGCCTATATAATATATTCTTGAGAACGCGCTAGCAATAATCGTATAATTTAGTATTGAAGATATAGGTAGGTAATGTGTTGCTTTCGCAAATCGTTCAGTCCGATGTTATGGATATTTCAAACGATTCCATAAATCGTTTACTGAGTAATAAGAAGATTGATTGCCAGGTACACGCGAGAGCAGGTGATTGATGACATTCAGGGGTCGCTCGGTAAAAGCGGGAGCAAATTACCCCTGGTCGCTTCTTACCTATTCTCTTTTCTAGATTAATTGATTGTTTGATTGTTCCAGATGTTCTATGAAACGATGAAGAATATTAAACAGGATAATCGGTAATAACGAATTCAATTGGTGGTTCGCTTCACCTAAAACGGTAGAACAACGAAAGTTATTTACTGCCGACGATCACAGCGAGGTACACGCGAGAGCATGTGATGGAATCCAGGGGTTCTCAACTGCCAAATCCCCTCATCGATATGAGCTCAAATACCCTCCCACTTTACTGTGTCAATCAAGAAACATGCGGTGCCTGCACCCTTTGATGTCAAATCCAAACAAACTTGCTCTATCCGTAACTTGTTACCCCTCACATGGCACATCACACGATCCACACCACCGGTTCCTGCTTGATTTCTGTCTTCAGATCCGATACTTCATATGGTACCTTATTTCAGCCATGCGAGCGTGCAACGCGAGGTTGGTTGAAAACGGTGTTTCTCATTTAGGCAAAAGTCATCCATCGACCACATGGGCTTTGTATGTGGTGTTAGGGTTGCAACCCACATGTCTATCGTACCATATTTCCCCACCCCATTTTCTGAGGACGGCATGTTGACATTGTCTCACTACATGATAAGCTTACTTATTCGTATCTACCTGCATCATGCAAATATCTAAGTACATAAAACATAATATCCAAGCTGATGATCCCCCAGTGTAATAAATCCGTCAATACATTCCGCAGACCTAAATGAACCCTCTCCTCGGCAGGCCAAAAGGGGTATACAGGATACACGGGAAAGGCGCCTGTCACCGCTTCATTGATATCTCGAATTCTGATGTATCGAGAGCCACATGATCACAAGTCGCATCACCATAACCCCCTGAAGATCACCCCATTATCGAGGGATGTGTCCGTAGATCATGTTCAATGTCGCGATATCAAACCAAATTAAGCGACACGTTCGTGCCGAAAATATACGTACATTGTGACAACCTCACAACCTTCTTCCAATCAACATTGTAAGCATACTTGTATTTACGTACAGTCACACTGGCAGCTGCGTTAGCTTGTACACTTGACTGGGACAAGCACCCCAGACGCCATAGAATGATTCATCAGCCCTAGTGCAGCCCTAGTGTTATCCGAGGGAGCTATTTACTGTGCCCCTTTCATACTTGACAACACATCCCCAACATCCACCACCACGCAGGAACGATCTTGAGGCCTCGCTCAACTTCCCCAACCCACTTCTTATGCCCAATAGATGAGGCCTTTCGGACAGCCACCTGAAGGGGAACTATCATCTGACTCACCCACACCATACTATTGTCAGCACCCAGAAATTAAATGTACCAAAATCACGTTTGTTGGAATTGAAATCGAGCCACGAAGACGCATCGGCCCATCCCTATCATGATACCTCTTCTATCGTGATGATGACAGACAACAAATTCATCAGGGGTTCGATAGGTTTGACTCGAATCACACAACCCAAAGAGCCGAGCATCCGCTGCCTTTGTATGGTAGTATGTGTTTGCCGAGGGAAACGATCTTCAAGAACGAAATTGAAAGGAGGAATGTGATTGATACTGTATGAGAAATATACCTGTGATATTGCCACCAATGTCAAGTTTGATTGCATTCAGCCAATTTTCTGGGGCTCCAAGTATTTCGATATAATCCTTCCCGCTGTACGCAGCCGTCCCAAGGAATTAATTGAGGATGCTTGAATTGACTTCTTGTGTGCCACCTCCTGATTCCCAGTCATGTTTAAAGTACAAGCCCACGTGGTGGATGGTTGAAAATACCTATCACCCCCGTACCAAACCCCTCCGAAAGCAACTAGTTCGAGATACTTCCGGACTTTTAATAACCTTAGTAACCGTTTTACATCGGAGACCGGATACTTTAGTAAATTGAAACATTCTATCGTCACCTATCTAGTACAGTTCAGCGCAAGCCATGTTTCCGATTTGCCCCGAAGGTCTGAATACTTCCATACTTAGGTCGACACCATAATAGAAAAGCCACGGGAAGTTACCCTTGTAAAGCATTTCCAATCCGAACCGTCCCAAGTGATAACCCCCTCCCCCTCAGCTGCGATAAGCCCCTCAACACCCACATCACACCCACATCCACGTCAGTCCCTCTCCCGAACTACCCGCCGCACCTCTATCTCCACCTCTCCGTCGGACCGCAGCGAAAACAACCATGTGGCATGGGACGTTGAATCGGGTATTAACTTCGTCTGTGCCTGGCAAGTCCCTCGAGTATCCCTGGGCCTACGTACATGTCAGTCAAACCTCCAAAAGTGTATCCAAAATGCCTCAATCCTTAAGCTCTCTTGTGGATACCAACATCCAGCAATTGTTTGGTCGGGCCAGCTTTTGGGGAAAAGCAAAAGCAAGTCGTACAGTAATGCAAAACAGAATGTCAACCACAGGTAGGTGATACATCATCTTGAACTACGATAAGAGAGTCCTCCTAGAAATACCCCAAAAAACCACATCTCCACAGCCCCTCACTCCACCGACCCACAATCCCACATCCAGAGAAAACCACCGTAAGAGAAAAAAAACTGAACAAATATACCCCCTTCATAATAAGACCCCATCGACCAAGCACCACACTTGGGCACAAGTGCATTTCCGAGCGCAAACTTAGCAAACTGAAGTTCAAGTCTTTCACCTCGCATAGCAAGGCATTTCCGTACAGTACTGAGTAAGTACAGCCACGGCACACAGATCCAGCCAGCCAAGATCTCGCACAACCTCGTCCACGTCCGAAAAGAAAAAAAGAAAGAGTAAGCAAAAATAAGAAAATACGGATTACTCACCGCTCTCGCGAAGGGTCCAATGATGTAATAGACGTCAAAACATACATGACGGTAGAAGTGGAGGCGAGGAGGCAAAAGGAAAGGAGGATTCTGTAACCAGGCTCCCGGTGGACAAGAAACGTGGCAGAGGTTTATTTTTTAACTATTAGCGTAAGTTGATTCTAAGTATATACTAAAATGTTTAAAATATCTAGAACAATTACCTTTATTGTGCTATCGAAAACGATAAATCATTTTATTTATTCCAAGTAAATGATATAATATAATGGTTTTTAGTCAAGTTAGGATAAGATAAAAGAGGTCTCTGCCACGTTTCTTGTCCACATGGAGCCAGGGATGGTGTTAAGAAGATTTATGTCGGTTGGAAACGAAATCCAAAATGACTAGATTAGATTGTACTGTAGTATACCAGAGCGAAACACTGACTCAAAGGGTGTATATATAGCAGAAATAAGCAGTTCACAGTCGTCCTTCGGGACTGAATCACCCGGTGAATAAACAATTGACATCTTATCCATACAACTCTGTTCCTGAAATCGGTACTTTGCGCAAGTGATCGGAAATGGCGGGAAGTCAAAAGCGTAAGTATAGAACCCAAATACACAAAATAGCGCCGAGCCTCTTGAAGCCTAAAACCGTACATCGCAATTCTCTATGCCCATCGCCCTCAGAAGATAGCACCGAGAATTATATAAGGTTTGATAGGAAACAATATTTAAGCCTTGATCCGGAAATAATCGACTGCCTCGATCCTTTCCGGAAGACTCCAAGAATAGAAACAGAGGTATTCGATGCCGGGAATTCACGTGGGGGATTAAGGTTGGGAGAATATGATAGAGTATGATGAATGGTACGGTATTGAATTGTTCGATACCAAGAGTTGATTATCTAATTGTATACATGTGATTATTTTCCCCCCTAGGGTGTATCTCTGCTTCCCTGATTCCGAAATCCTTATCCGCGGACCCGATCCAATAAAAAGACGTTATAACGTGAAATGCCATGGGTATCTTGCTGTCATCCCCATCCATAATGACCCTCCCCCATAATACAGAAAGGGAAAAGAAAAAGAAAACAGAAAAAATGTTCCCCAAAAAAGTAGAGATTGCAAACGCCGTGCTATCCTCATAATATTACAAGAGCTGATATGAGAAAAATGATCGTAGGTAGAGGATCATATATCGAGAACCAGCTCGGAAAAGAATGTGTGCGCCTGTCTTTGTTCTACCCAATGTGATTGCTGAAGTAATGGAGAGCCGGCTAATGAGAAGAGTTCGAAAACAACTCGAGCGATGTGGGGTTCGCAAGTTGGTGATATGCTGCGCCGCTCTCATGAGAAGGGCGCGGGGTCATGTTGCTTCGCTACCAAGTTTGTAGAGTGCAAACTCAGGGGTGTTTTTCGAGGAGGATGTGTTGGGTGGTTATGCGCCAATGATGAGAGACAATTGTTGGAAATAGGCACATCCCGGAAGAGGCGTTTGGAGTAGATGCATGTCAGCATGCTCTTTTATCTGTTATGCAACCCAAAGGTCGTTGAGATTGTTGTGTGCTTATTTTTAGGAAGCTGCTGCGGCTTGAGATCGCATTGAGGTGGCTTATTGCATTGATAGATCCGGAACGATGAGGGTGTTTGTTTGGAATTTGCGAATAATGTCGAAACGTGATCGCTTGCTAATGATATTGTGGCGATATGTGAGAAGACACAGGAGAAAGCCAATTTCTAAATCCCAGGTTGTAGTGTACCGTCCAATAAAGTTGAGATTGGAAAATGTTGTACGTGGGGATTTAGTGTCTGGTCTCCTTTGGTAGAGGAGGAAGAGGGCAGCTTGGTGGTGGCCCTGGGCAGGGAGGAAGCTGTGCTGGACGGTGGGCAGGCATTTTTGAGGTTGTTGGTAATTTTGATGTTTGGGAGAAGGTAGAGTACTAGTTGCTAGACAGATTTTTAAACTGTGCAGTGATTGTGGGTGAGTGGACTGATGGGTAGGCGAGTTGTTTATGTAGAGGCGAGTTGAGTTCAAGTGAGCTTCAGGTTAGGTGGACGTGTGAGTGTTCAAATAGTCTGTTCCTGGGAAGTTGAAACAAGTTGAGGGGCTGTCCGTAAAGAGTATTGGCAGTCTGATGTTTGTTTCTATCTCCTTTCTGGCCCTGGGGTTGGGAGGCCCTTATGTAGGTCTCTACCTATTCTCGTCCTGGGGAAATTGAACCGAACACACCATACCCATACTCACCGCATTTGTCCTTCCATGTCCATTTGCCTGACACTTTCCGCTTGCCTGGACCCTGTCTTGTTCCTTGACTCCTTGGAGCCTTGCTCAGTCTATGCAGCAGGTGGCCAGCGCCCAAAATGAAACACGGTAGCGTGGAAGGCCTGCGCTGCGTCTGCTGTGGCATGTCTGTGCGAGTGCCCTGCAAACTGCGTGCAGCCAGGTCCAAGGATAAGCACCAGTCTCACGTTTTTTAGTCTACCCCTTTTCTGGAACGCCAGTGGCCACCGTTACCCCCTTTTGCCCCCAGGCCCCCAGGCCCCCAGAGCAACCTTCAACCACAACGGTGTGNTACCCCTTTTCTGGAACGCCAGTGGCCACCGTTACCCCCTTTTGCCCCCAGGCCCCCAGGCCCCCAGAGCAACCTTCAACCACAACGGTGTGACCTGATGTCTTGTCCTATGCCTTGTCCTATCCTGTTCCTGTCCATCATCAAGTTCGCCCCATCTATTGTGTTCTGGTGCCTCTCCACCGCCTGCCGTTCGCTCCACGCGGCCTTAACTAGAAAGAGGGCTTTGACCTGACAATCTCTGTGATGCCCCATAGCGATGACAACACAAGCCAGTTCGTGGAACAGTCAAGGGAGCTTGGAAGCCTCCTGGTTTCTCACCTCGCAACTCCAGTACCAAGTACTTGTAAAATTCCATCATATTATCATATAATAAGTTGATAAGCGAGCCCCATACTGTGTATTTACTGGTAAACGCAGGCATTCTTTTCGCCCAAGCTTTTCATCCTGAGCATGTTTGCCCTGCCTCGCCTCCAGCACCCTCCAGAAGTGTTTCTAATCCCGGTGCCCTGGAAATTCCAACGTCAGCTGGGAGTGGATCCGTTCTGTTGCTGCGCCAGATTGAGTTAGTGTTGGCAGAAAAGTGTAGGCTGAAGCGATAACCCAAAACTAGATTGGCCATGGATATAAAATTGCGACAGAAGTATTTATATCCTGTTATCAATATTGAAGATTTTCATGGAAGCCTTCTCCACGGCTGGCTGCGTTTGCGCATGGCGACAGGCATAGGAGGGTAAAATTGAAAGTGGAATAATATGGTTCTAACCGTGGGCGCATCACCTTATCGTTCATCTTGCCCCAAAATTTATCTCTTGCTCGGAAAAGGTAAAAAACAATCGGCGATGACTGGTTGAGGCATCCATAACCATGGCACTGCCCTGAAGTGACCAAGGTTTAACACGATACGTCCCGTATTTCCATATGTCGGGATTTTATTCCCCCTCCTTGTCGAGAAACATACATACCGGTCAACGCAACGTCATCATCGTGACATCGTCTTCCGTAGACCATGCTAGGGAATAGCTTCGTGACGCACATCCCCAAGAGTCTAAATAGCCATGAAACTTGGCCATGGCTCAAAAGATGGACATGCGATACTGAGCAAACCGTGTATCCGACCTGGTAGGAGGCACCGATGGGTTTTCGGAAAATGTCCACCAACTCGCCGTGTTGATAGCATAAACAATTAGCCGCGCGACCTTCAAACAGACCCAAAAGGAACGCTTCGAAGGCTAAGCATCAGCTGCATGAGTATCACGACAGGAGACCTTTCCAAGCGCTTCTCAGTCGTCTCGGGCGCTTAGCGTAGCGGTTCATGGCCTTTCCTCCGGGGGTTGAATCCTCCGAATTTTGATCTGAAAATTAACTTGTTCTGCGTCGGATAATTTTTTGTTTTTTGCTTTGACCCTTTCCACGAAGGCCAAACACCCTAAATTTAGCCTTCGCCGTTTACCTTCACGCCCGGATGTTGTTGGATCAAATACGATACGAGCTAAAATCCGACACGATGAGGCCTCATAACTCTCTCATGAGAAGGTGGGTCATCGACGATTTCAATTGCGGTCGCCCATTTGTTCCATCAAGTTCCTCAACTGTCACCGCCGTTTGACCTAACTTTCCGAACATCAACAAACTTTTTCCCTTCGAGACGTTGGAAATCCTTTTCGCACGACTGTTTGTGGCGACTCTCTGCCGTGCTCTAGTCTCTTGTCCCCGGGTGAAAGAACAGCAAATCCCCCACTAGTGACTTCAACTGTGACAAGTACTTCGTACTTCGTATATCAGCGGAAACCATTCCCTACTGTAATCCTTAGCGAGATACTCTTGGTACTCGAGTACAGCACCTTCTCTTCACAGGGGGCCAATGAGTTCATCGGAGGCCGACCTATCATCCTTTCTGACATGAAGCAACGACTTCGTTCATGGAAGACAAAAAGACAACAAGCTGGACCCCTGCAAAACCATTCTGTCGCGAAAAACCCGACAACTAAAATCCAGACAAGGCTGAGAGTTCGGGATAGACTGAGGCTCAATAATGGCAAAGCAGGTTCCCGCGCCCTTGCATCTATCAATTCCAGCCTGGAACTTCTGAGCCAGAACTCTCATGGCATCCAACCGAGTCCAGAATGTTGGTCTCGACTTCCGACAAGTCCATACTTCGTTTTATGAGAAGTATTGTCCAAGAGTATTTAGGATTTTGGAAATCCTCCAAAGCTTTCTTGCCTAAAACCCAGAGGCCAAAGCTTTTTGACCTTCGTAAAATTACTTCGTAAACTGAAAAAGAAGAAAAAAAGATTTGGTGATCTTCCCTGTCAGAGCTTTCAGACCTATCCTGGTTACCCCCGACCAAAACCTTCTTCTCCAGACTCCAGAGGATTTGTATTAACCCCGACCCCGAGCTCAAGTTCAATCTTCAATGATGTGTTTCCAGGACATCTTCTCCCTTTTGCCCAGTCCAGCTATCCAAGGGTTCTAAGGGGATTGAGACCATTGGGTATGTAAGTACCGGGTGCTGCTCACCGCCAACCTCTTGGCCAATCGCGAGCTGTATCTGAATGTACAAGTGACGAGCTTCGATACATACTTATTGGGGAGCAGGTGACTCTTCAGTTCCACTTGGAAATACTACCCTCCTCGGCATCTGATGGAAGATGACCCAGTAATAATGGGATTTGCGTCATCGGATGATCGGAAATGCATACGGTGGATGTCAGACATAGTCGGGTCGGAAAAAGCACACTTGCGCAGGGGAACATGGAATGCAGGGGCGAGCGAAAGCGGTGAAGTTGATCAGCACTGTGCCAAAGGACCCCTAAGTGAGTTTTCCGCGTATATTTATTCCCGCCTGTCAAAATGCTTGTACGTCGTAGGAAACCCAATAAACTCGCAAATCCTTATTCCCATTGCGGCATTTCCAAGGAGGATGGACACACTGTACGAAAGAGTTATCTGGAAACACAAGCTAATATAAATTTACTTCGAATTGATACGAACTGGTTGAATACGATACCTCCCGCTTCGAACATGTAGAGTGGTGACCGGCGACTCCGATGCAGTGGTCTTTCCACACAGACGGTTGCCACCATCATGTTTCTTCTTTCTTTAGCGCCCGGCCATCTGGAATAGAGCACGTGTTCTGCTTCTTTTACTCCGTAAACAAACACAAAGTTGCCGTGGTAAGCGGTGCTATGACGTCCAAAAATTTCAGGAACTGCTGTTTCAAACCCTCCATTGGATTATGGGTGTCCATTGGCATGTGAAGACAAATAGGAGGCCAATTTGCTGCCTGAACACTACCGTACTCTGCCTTTCAGATGTTCCAGCAACCAGAGGATGGCGTCCCGTTCATTCAGGCTTCTGGAAGAAAAAAGCGGAAATTCAAACGGAAGTTCAGAGTCTGATCAATGCTGTAGACTAAATACGCATATCCACAGTCGAATTCCAAAACACCACTGCCAAGGATCGCACAATGCTTCTGCAGACCTTCTGGAAGTAATTTAGATCTTCGCTTCCGTGCCCACAATGCTCCTTTTTGTTGAAATTTGGCGAAGGGTCGCCCAGAGGCTTAGCGGTGAGATTTAATTAGAAAGGGGTATGGCGTTTGTCACAATCCATAAACGTATCATATACGCACGGTAAATGATGATCTTCCTATGGCATGCTCAGATCATTTGTGCTCAGCAATGAAAAATCCGCCGTTGTGAAACATGTCTCAAGTGTGCAAAAAAATAGAAAAAAGGAGAAAAGAAAAATTGTTGGTTATGCTGTTTTATTCGCCAATTGGTCTCATTTACACATCTCGAGGTCGCGTAACGTCAATTCCAGGCCGAAGTCGCAAAAATGAGCCTTGGATGGAGAGATTTTTTGGGAATTTAGCAAACGCATCTTCTTTTCTACTTCTACCAACTTGTTGACAGAAGCCTTGACTCCCGTCGGTTTGCAAAGCTGCGGCCACCCGTCGATGCAACACTCCGCAAATTTCAACAAAACCCGCCTTCTAGAAGGCGCCCTGGCCACAGTTCACTTGCCGTGTTGCAACCACGTTTTGGTGGATTCCTTTTAAATTGGCACACAAGAAGGAATTGCTTTTGATGAGAAGCAATTCCACGTGGCGCCCTTAGCCGTTTGTACTTCGTAATTTCAAAGCCGTAAAGCGGTGAGGTCTTTAGCATGGGTGCTGGCTCCAAGGCGAGGCAAGGCTAGGAGTTGGTCATGTGGAAAAAAAAGAAATGATATGAAGAAAAAAAGTTGGAAGAATCCATATCGGGCATCACTTTGAATGTGTGACTCCTTGCTTTGCTGCCCCTGGTTCCTGTGAGATGATCTCCACTAGCCGTATTCTGGGAGCCCCGCATGATAGATATGGTGGATTGGGCATTTGAGACAAGAGGGAGGGCACAGAAGTCATACTTCATGGTGATGATGTGATGATGTGGGAACTGCGAAATGGGCACCGGTCGCCCACAAGGCTGCAGAAATTTAAGAAGAACTTGATTTTGATTTGGGCATCGCATCGCATCGCTGACGTGAGGATGTCACGACGAGCTGGGCTGCGCAAGCAAGGTTTCCGAGGCCAATGAAGAAGAAGCCAAGATAAACAAATGAGAGAACATTCTAAATTTGGCGAAAATGTAAAAGAAGCATCCGAGGGGGGCCCTTTTTTCACTTCGGACTGATTGCTGTACGATAACTCAAACAAATTCGGAAGATTTCGAACGACATACCTCGTAATCTCTGTTTCTCCGCGGCCGTCTCAGCCAATAATACGAGTACTTTGGATTCTTCAGTGGCAGGTGTGTGGTGTGTGTGGTGTATGGAGTACGCAAGCAGTCTGCCATATGCTTATTCGCGCAGCAAAACAGATCGTGGCGGCCTTGCACATGTTTCAACAAATGCTAGGCACAAATAACCCAAGCTACCATGAAATGGAGCACGCAGTGAAAACACAGTGGAATTCAAAGTTAACAAAAAATACTGAAACATGATGATGTTGATCATATCATCATTTTCATGGTTCTACGAAGTACGCTTTCTTGTGATATGTTGCCGTTTAACCGATTTAAGAAGATGGCGCGATTGAGATTGCGGGGTTGACGTTTCGTCTAATGGTCAAACAAATCAGTATCCACCCATACTCCTTTCTTTTCTTGGAAAGTCGCAAGCAGCATCTTCACGCGTGGCAAACGCGAGGAATTTTTTGAGCTCGAAGCTCGGGATAGCATGCTGATCATTACAATATTCGATATGGGCTTCTTCTTTGGACCTAATTGATATCGCTTCGATCGTCGTACTCCATACGAAACAGCGGGAAGTGAGCTGGCAACTGAGAAAGTTGCGACTCCAATCTGCCGAAATGCGCCAGCATGTCAACCATCATCTGGTGGGGGCATCTGTGTGGCCGTAATCCATTCTTCCATCATTGCGTGAGAACCGTCTGTTGCTGGTCGCTTGCCTTTGTTGTCCTTCCGCTTAACGACTAAGCAGAGCACTCTCCCGTAAATAGAAAAGCCTTCATACGATACATCCATAGCCATTTTCTTCTTATCGTCAACAAACTCGGCGTTATCGTTTTCCGTGTCCTTCCTCCGTTTTGTTGATGGTTCCGACTCGGAAAGGGATTCTGGTTGCGAATCGCTCTGGATGGAGGCCCTCGAACGTTTCGACCTTCGCGGGCCAACATCCTCATCCACAAATAGAGAATCTGCGTCAGCCTCAGCTACCAAGGGTATTTCGTGGAGCGCATCCAAGCCATCGTCTTCACTATCCTCTCTTTGTATCGGTGGTATGTCGTCCACCTCAATCGCATCATCGTTACTATTTCCGGTCAATTTCTGCGAATTCGAGATCAACTGCTTTGGCTTCGTCTCCCGGAAGTGCTTATGTTTGGTAAGAAGGGAATGCCGAGTACTTATTTCGGTCAAGAAAATGGACACCTCAAAATCCTCTATACAGTCAGCGCAGCCATGATTCGAGGAGGTCTGAAGCATACCCCCAGCAACAACATCCTTGACCCCCTTCTTCCTTCCCCCCTTTGCTCTGCTGCGCTCGTTTTCCTCACGAAGTTTGGGCAATACCAAAGGTCGAACGCTTTCCATAACGCGAGGCAGCACCGGGTTTCTCGAATTCAACAGCCAGCTCTCAGCTAAGGCCGGATTTTCGACATAGATGCGGCATTCTAGCACAGAATATTTGGTGATGCGCAAGTACCTCCGTATTGGCGCCATGGTGACATCGCCATCTGTAAAAGGGTTGAGTTTGAGGGTTGTGGAATGAACGAGGCAACAAGGCCAGAGGAGCTAAGCACCTCCAGCTGCATGGAGGGGTAGTACCATTCACGTGCCACCCCTTGAATTTACAGACAAGGGGCCACCAGCGCTACTACGGGAAACTCAACCATGTACGGAGGTAGCTCATGAACATGTAATTCACTATGCTACTTAATTTTCTACGAAGGCTCAAATGTTTTAGAATTTTAGAAAAGTCTGAGATACCTTCCACGGACACTATTTAATAGGATATCCTTCTAAATTCGTTACTACTTTTAGCTATTACATAACAATTATAGCCTATTCTACCACCTAACTAATATATATAGGCTAGAGTGCGACTTAACTAATTTCTTGTAAGCAAAAACATTACCTGTGTACTAGGGTTAGGGTTACTTTCTAGTGCTTTCAATATAACGTGAATCTAGTGGTATAGAGATATCTACCAATATCGAGTAGAGGAAGTAAACAAGTTCGGAATATAGTATAAACGTCGATTATAGATCCTCAAGAGGTAGAAGCATTCGAGTTCTCATAGTACTCAAACAAGTGAGGCTATATATAGCTTATTAAGGAGTAGAGTATATTATAATAGAAGTAGATAGTAAACAAGTTATAATAAAATCAAGCAAGGTTTACTACTTAAAATAGACCTCTTCGAGATTCTAAAGATCCTTCGATTTAGAGTAGATGTTTCCAAGGAATAAGTTGATAATAACTAAGTACCTAGTGTCTGAGTAATATTTCTATCTAATAAAACAACAAAAACGCACGAGTCTATCTAACTATATAATTATCTACAAATAACAACTGACCCTCTAAAATACTGATATTAACGAAGAAAAAAATCATCTACTACCCCTATTCAACATATTACCATAAAACACCTACTTATCTCAAAACACTTCACAAGTTCTAATTCAATCTCTCGTTTCTAACTACCAAAAACTTCCCATCTATCTTCCCAGGAACCAAATCAAGATAAGAAGCTCACCACGAACGAGTATGCAAACTACATTTCGTACAAGACTGAGACTATCACGATATACTCCTCTATAGAGATCAAGACAGGATCAGGAACCAAAGATTACTATTAGCTAATTACATAGTGCTTGGAGCTAACAGAAATGAAAGGTGCTCTCGTAGCTAGAACTATAAATTCCCTCAACACTAGTTATCTCGAATATAATGAGATACCATTTTATTGTGTACGAGAGTATTGTGTCGTTGGATCTTACTTAGCTCAATTGGGCTTAAATAATGAAGACTGGGAGGTACTTTGTGCGGTGAAAGGGAGAGAGTTCTAAAAAGTTAGGATGATTGGGGAAGTAGATTTCTTGGTCTTTTGGATCCCTTTGAATAGTATGGATTGGTTTTGGTTTTTGTATAATGTTAGGAGAGTAAGTCTAAGAAGACGATAGAGAGAACTTTGGGAAACTATTAGTGTATAGAGAATAAGAAGGAAGTAAATATATTTCCACTACTCGAGTATGGCTCCGTGATTGAAACTTGGTACGAGTAGTTAACTTACTACTCCATATCATCTATATAAGCACATCATTCTAGACGATGAAAACCAGTAAGGAAGTTTTAAGTTATACAGTCTATTCCCTATAATCACCAAGTTCTTTTGTTCCTATCGTACAAACTCCAGTCTAACCATCCCAAATTCCCAACCCCCCCCAAACATAAAACAAATCCCATCCCAAAACCCAAGCCAGAACCACCAACTCCAAAATCCAAATCCCAATGCCCTATCAAAGCGCATAAACATACCTGGGACTCTTATCTCCCAACTCCGCAATCTCATCCTCACTCATCCCTGCCACCTTCCAATCCTCCCTCCCCTCCCTCCTCCGCCTATTCACCACCTTATAATAAAACGACAACCCCGCAAAGAGCCCCGCAGCCGTCGTCGACGCCGCAATAATCACCCCATACCCCATGGTATAGCGAGGCGCATCCCGATCCTGGAACAGGAACGGCGACACAATGCCCGCGACATTGCCCATCGTGACTTGCGTCGCGATGGCGAACGCTCGCTTGCTGTATCGTGGTTTGTTGCCCCCTAGCCACGCGAGAGGCAGTCCGACCGTGACGTACATCCCCATGGCGACTACGAAGCAGCCTGCGTAGGAGAGGGCGGAGTTGGTGCTTGCAATGAGCATGCAGAATCCTACGACTGATACCATGGCGAAGCTTGCGGCGTAGGGGCCGCGTCGGTGTTGGCGGTCGCTTATGTAGGCTATGACGAGGAAGACGATGGTTCCGAGGGCGTAGACGGGAACGGTTAGGGCTTCTGGGAGGTGGATTAAAAACAGAGAGCTAGAAGATGGTGATAGAATGAAAACCAAAGGGCCATTCGAAGCATTGTGAATGAGGAAGCGACGGTAGTTACAGGCAAGACTTACGAGCTTGAAGTGATGTCCAAGTACCAGTCCCTTTGATGATACTCGGAAGAAAGGTACTGAACCCATACAGCATAAGATCATTACAAAACTGACAAAATCCAAGCATCCAAATTTGCCAATCCCTCGTGCCTTCTTTGACATCTTTCCAATGGAACTCCTGCCCCGAGGCAGTTTGACCCACCTCTCTCATTTTGGCCTCAACCAAGAATGCGCGCTCTTCCGCTGACAGAAACTTTGCAACATCAGGACTATTCGGAAATACAAAGTATGCTGCAATTCCAAGGAAGATGGCTGGGAGACCTATAATGTAACGATATCAGTAAATTGAATCCAAATACCCATAAAACGCCAACAAAGATGATAGCATGGAATTAATTACCTTCAATGATCATTAACCAACGCCATGCCCTGAGACCCGCGATCCCATCCATATATCCAATCGCATATGAAAGCATACCCCCAACACCCCCAGAGAAGGCCGATGCACAAAAGAGATATCCAACCCTCAAGGCAAGTTGTTCCCGAGTATAAAAGAGCGTAAGATATGTGACAAGAGCCGGTATCAAACCCCCCTCAAACAAACCCATGAGAAGTCTCACGGCAATCAATCCTGCAAAATTCTGCACGGCGCCGGTGAGTGTTGCTATGCTACCCCACGCCAGGGAGAGGACAAGGAAATAGACACGCGGCGTGGCTTTTTTGAATGTCAGATTCGCGGGGACTTCACTCAACTGTAATATAATAAGTCAATTAGCTAACATGTCATCTTAATTGAAAAAAAAAAAANAAAACAATAACTGGAATAACACCCTCTCCGCAAGATGGGAAGAAACTTACACAATAAGTAACAAACAAAATCGAAACAGCAATCTGATACTGATTCCCCTTCAACCCCAGATCCTGCTGCAGACCATACAACTTCGCATTCCCAATATTGACTATTACACCAATTAGCCCCTCTCCCCTAAACTCTCCCCACCATCTCATTCCCAGATATCAGATCAACCAACTCACCTCGATCCAAGAAACTAAACATATAGAGCAACATTGTCAGAGGGATGATATTGCGATCGATCTTCCTCGCCAACTTCTTCTCCTTCTCCTTCCACACCCCCTCTTCGAAATCCGAAATTGAGCCATTTTCAATGATGTGCTCCTCCACCTTATTCCCTTCGCTCGAGGGCCTAGACGAAGAGAACTTCACTTCTTCAGTCGCCATTATGGAACAATACCAATTGGGGGATCTTGCCTGCAAAAATGGTCAGCGGCAGTCGTAGAGGGGTAAACATAGAGAGGCAACAACCAACCCGGGGATTAAAGTATCATACGATGGGTGACTTTTATTGAAGTATTATTACTGTAGAGAGAGAAAAAGTAGCGGATGATCAGCTAGCTCATGTACCAAACTGTACAAAAAACCAACTCAAGATACTCCACTCGAACAGGCATCAGACGGGGTATATGTACTCCCCAACCCACCTTATCTCCTCACCCAAAAGACGAAAAAGTAAAGTGACATTTAAACATCTATACTCGGACGCACTGTGCAGGAATGACGCCGTACAGGCATAAATGGGATGCATCCATCCAGAAAGTTTCGCCAGAAGTGGAGGGGACCACCCGTACCTCCAAGGGCCCTAAAAACCATATTCGCGTAGCTAGCTGGTGACGCGATAAGAGGTACCAACCTCGAGTCCTGCGCAGATAATGCTCCTTTGCTCACAGCTCACACCAAAAGGGGACCGGCGATACCTAAACAGAGGATTATCCCTATAGGAAATCCCCTTTCTGTAGCGCGTAGCGCGTCGGGACCTTCGGGAATAATCTGAAATATAGCACGTTTCCAGTAGAACCTTCCAAAGAACTAAACTAACCACCTACTGCACTTGGGAAAGCCAATTGAATTGCAACTCGCAATGTTTGCAAGCCAGGAAGAACGCTTACCTACCTAGTATTTCTTCATGCTGGGAGAATCCATTGTACCTCCTGCGGGGTTTTGATAGGCCTATCACCACATTAGAAAGCTTAAAATAGAAACGCTCGAGATAAAGTACCCCCAGGCGCAAATGGAAGATCCTACAGTACTCGTACTGTACTTTGTAGTCCAACAAGCCAACGAGGGCAGTGTATCCTTCAGGACGGGACATAGTACTCGTAGCTCAACGGCAAGACAAAATGACGCTCTCGTATACCCAAACACTTACCAACAGCACAGTACAAACGCCTCGCTACCCTAACCGAGTTACCTGACAGCCCCAAAACATCAGACAAAGACAAAAAACCCACAAGAGAGACATCATACCATCAAATACAAAACCATCATAACCCAAAAATACCGGCTATCACGGCAGAGAAGCCCATCCTATGTAATCTACCAGGACGATGTGGGACGCATACCGAACCCCATCCATTGAGTTTGGACAGTATGATTTCATCTTCCAGGCGTATCGCCGTAAGCGATTTATGCTTATGCGCCTTAATGCGTCTACTGTCATCCGCTTGAGCGTGCTATCGTTTATCGTTCCTCGTTCCTTCGTAAACTCTGCTGAGAAGCTAAAGACCCGAACTTTGCCGGCGCTAATTATTGCGAAAATCACACCTTAAATGCCCAATCTTAGCCCAACTTATGTCAACGCGTACCTATGTAACAAGCGAAAATCGGATGAGAAAATTGTTTGATTGCTACTGTACCTCGAAGTATAAACAACAACAATACCTCAACGGTCGTTCCCAGATAATATGAAGCCCGCATTAATATAGGGGCAAAAAAAGTAAACGCCATTCCAAGCCTGCGCGTTCTTGAGTGAATATCCAGCGAAAATCCTGCTGGGATCTCAATACTCCATACATTGAAAATTCCTTTGCGATTACCCAAATCAAAACGCCATCTCGGAACCCACGTTTTCCAACACTAATACCCAGAGAGAAGAACCTCTGTGGCGACAGTACTTCATTCTCGCCTGTCCTGTTCTGCAATACAATCTTTTCACCTCGGACTAATATCCAAACCAAAAACGCCCGCGAATCGCATATCTCCAAGTGACTCCGAGGCCAATACCAACAAGAACCATTACAGGTAGATAACCATCTTTCTGTCTGTCGAAACGTATACAGACCAAAACTCCAACCCAAAATTCATGCCTTGAAACTTGTGATGGCGAAGAATGATCCACTTTATGATTGCTTCCAAAAGCCAGTACCGATTGTTCTCTCCTATTTGACTCCGTGTTTGACATCTTCCAAAGCGTAGAGCTCTTCCTTGACCTTCTGGATGCGATCCGTAAGCCTCTTTAGTCCCTCCTCATGGCGCCGGTGATTTCTTCGTTGCATCGAAGGATTGAGATTAGAATAAGACGTGAACAGAGCATTGTGTTCCTCTACCAAGGAATCTAGAGTTGATTGTGCATTCTTCTTGAGTCTCCTTAAAGCGTCTGCAGGAAGTTCTGAAGGTCGGGCAGTTGCTTCTTCGGTATAGCTGTTCTTGATGTCGGGAAGAATAAATGCAGAGCCTGTGATCTCGATGTCGTCTCCCTCAACGTCAACATCTTCCGTCATATCTGCATCCACTCTTCTAGTCACAGCTGGTGCATCAACATCCGTCCTCGTGCCCATTGTAGGCTGTGTAAAGTCGCCAACCGAAATTCCAGACATTTGCGTAGTATGGCGAGTTATATTGCGCGAAACATTGGAATGGTGAGAGACGTTCGTGTGTCGAGTGACAGAAATATTGGTATGGTGTGTGGCGTCCTTTTGCGCGGCTGCTGCGTCCAGTTGGGCCTTCAGAGCACTCGGATGGTATTGCTTTACATTTGGTGATACATCAAAGTTGTTACATGCATCTTCACCGATATTTGTGGGTTTCTCGGCTGAAGCTGTAGGTTGTTTCTTGATTCCCTGTGCGGTTTGGCGAAGCTCCTCGTTTTCCTCCTTGATCCTATTGAATTTCTGCACAAGGTCGCTGTTCTGCCGACGCAAGATAGTTGATTGTTGATGGTACTGTTCAATTTCAGCAATGTATTGACCTTCCTTCATCACAATGTCGCTGTGCTGGCGGCTTAGGATCTTTTTCTCTTGTGTCGCTTGTTGGTATTGCTGCTCAATTTGAGCCATATACTTGTTCTCTTTCTCGAGGGAAGCCACGTGTTTCATCGTCATTGTCAACTCTCGTTCAAGATCCACATTGAGCCCTTGGAGAGAGACAGCGCGTTGTTCCAGCTCAGTGTGCGTCTTCTGCAAGAGACCATTCGCTGCCTTCAGCTGCGATATTTCACTTTGTTGACGTTCAATTTGATGTTGTTGGGTTGTGATTCGACTCTCAAAGCTCTCTTTTTGAGATTCTGAGCGGAATATTCTCTTTTTCAGGGCATCAATGAGTTGGTAGATATCTTCTTCATCGTCCGGTACAACAATGGAGTCAACGGGGCCATAATTTGCGTTATGTAAGGAAGCCTTTAGCATATTGCGATCGTGAGCTTTGCCATTTTGAGTAAAGTTGGGCAACCCGTTGGTGAGGGTGTTTCCAGATGCGCTGGCATTATGACCAGGGGTACCAGGAAAGAAAAATGATTGACTGGTTGGATTTGTCGTGGCTGTAGCTGCAGCAGAGGTTGCAGCAGCACCAGTGTTCGTGGTTTGTGTAGTTTGTGTATCAAAGTTGTTGAAAAATGCTCGTGTTCTCGACTGGCTCTTTTCGCTCGTGGGGCATGGAGATGATTGCTCATTGAATTTGGTCTTGGAAACCACAGCAGGAGTAGGGTGTTGATCAAAACGATGCCTCTTTGACGAAACATTAGAAGCAGCAGGAACGGGTCGATTAGTTAAGCCGGGCAGGTTGAATTTGGCGGGAAAGGCGGCATTTGAGGACTGTTTTGCAGTAGCGCCCACGAATGAAATATCAGAAGTCTCAGTGGTTTGCGTGACTGGTAAGGCCTGTTTTTCTGGATAGACAGCACTCGCAGGCCTTCTCGCAGAAAGGTTCATGAACGAATTCTCGGAATCCTCTGTGACCTGTGCTTGCAGATTTGCGAGTCTGCTGGCATTGGAAATATATGGCGAAGAGTGTTTGGGCGAACGCGTTTGTTTCCGTAGCTCAACCGTCTCTACGACGTGGACGTTTGAGGACTTGCGATTGTTTAGTTGGGAGAAGGATTTTACTGCCGGTGCTGCTCGCGAAGTCTCGAGAGATAGACTCTGGCTGTTCTCCGCGTCTGAAAACTCAGGAAAAGCTTTGCCTATTTGTGATGTATTGATATCCCAAGTGTGCTGCGGAGATACTCGTTTAAAGCGATCGTATTTGCTTGCCGTTTCACGAAGTGCTGGTAGCTTTTTTGCGAGACCTGCGCTGACTATGGGCAATGTTGACATTTCGGCATCGTCGCGACGAGGATCGAAAGTGGTATCTCTGGTAGTGTCGGTGCTGACCGTACCATGATTAGAGCCTGTTGAGGAGGCGGGAGAGTGGAAAGAGTAGGGACGATTCTTTTCGCGATCCATTCGGGCGCCAGAGTGCCTGGCTGCCATTTCCAAGGGCGCGACTTTATTGGCGGTCAGTGACAATTCGAAAGGTAGTTGATATGGAGACGTAATCGCGTGAGAGTCAAGGCCACGTACTTGGGAATTGTATGCAGTTATTGAGGCGATAGTGTTTCTGTTTCTTATAAACTTTGGGCGTGGACCGGGCCGTGGTGGTTGGTGGTTGGTGGTGGTGGGGGGGGCTCGATTGTTTACTTTTAGATTGGCAACTCCAAAGCTGCGGTCCGAGGGAATGCGATGCAGTGCGATGATATTCGGTATTCGATTCGGAGGGAGATTTGCTACGTAATTAGATGCTCTTCATTCTGCTGCAATTGACGATATTGCGAAGCGGCCGGTGGTGGTGGTGAGAAGATCGTGAGGTGGAAGTGGTGAGTGGAGAGAAAGTTGGAAGGAAAGAATTGGTGTGTCTGTGTTTATCTCCAGACGCGACCAAATAAGGTGTTGCCGTCGCGTACCGTGACAATACCCTTCCCTTCGGGCCATCGGCAGTTTTGGCCGACTTCCCGAGTCCTGCAGTACCTTCGGCTCCGTACTGCCGTACTGCGTCTTGACACCCTGAGCACTCTCCTCCCTGGTGCTCCATACCACCTGCATACCTATCCATAATTTTCTACGGCTCTGCCTATGCTTCACCACTTTCAACCACCAACAACATGGCGCAAGCGATCAAGGATAGTTTCCTTGATCTGGAGCGTCACCGCAAACGACTCGAGGAAAATGTCGAGGAGTTGCGCAAGTCACTGCGACACTGGCAGACTTGGGAGGCAGAGTACGAAGGCTTGAAAGAAGAAATCTTAGCCGTCAACCCCGCACCGGATGCCACCCAGTTGCTAGAGATTGCTCGCAATTATGAGGGTGAGCTTGTCAATCAGAAAGAGATGGCTGAGCTTCTGGGCAGTACCAGTAATACCCCACGAACGTCGGCGCGAATCGTGAATCTCCTCGATCGACGGCTGGACTATTGCGAGCAGAACGTTTTCTCCATTCAAAGGCAGATTGAGACGGCCGAGAAGAAGTTGATATCAGCGACCATCATCAGCACCCCCGATGTGCGGAACGAAGAAGGCCTGCCATTGACTGAGATCGTGGAGGAGCTTGATGAGGAAGGAAATATTATTTCGAGTCACACCTCTACGCCTGGAAGCTCGAAGCCGCAGCTTCTTGAAGTTTTGAAGAAAGCCGGCTTGAAAGATATACCAGAAGGTTCATTGCCGGAGCCGGAAACTTCAAGCGCAAAGCAAGAAGAAAATGAAGGAAAGAAAGAAAAGGAAGAAAAGGCTGTAGAGCCACCCAAAGCAACAAAACCTGCGAAGAAGGGCGTCAAGTTTGCGCCCGACACAAAAACAGGCCCCGACGAGAAGAAATCTCAAACAGCAGAAAGAATAGAACAAATCATGAGCATTGCAAAACAAAACCAGGGCAGGCCCTCAGAGCCTCCAATCATTCCTACAAACGAGAGTCCAGAGGATGCAGCTCTTCGACAAGATATGATACAATACAGTTTGTCAGAAGTCGGAGCTGTAGTGGCAGAGTTGGAACTTGAAGAGGGCAGCGACTGGAGTCAAGACGAGTACGATGACGAGATTAGCGATACTGACGACGAAGACGAGTATGGACGTTCTACCGGTCGAGTGGTCAATGATAAAATCAGGAAACAAATGCTCGCCTTGGAAGCCAAGCTCGGAATTAAGGGTATGAGAGATATCAAGGAGGAATCCAGCAATGTAGAATTTGTGAAGGAAGGCATTGGACGCATTACCATCAAAGGAGATGATACCGAGTCGAATAGCAACACCGGCCATTCAGCTGCTAGCGAGGGCAGTTCCCCAAAGAAAGCCGTTAGATTTTCCGAGGAGATTGATATCAATTCAGACCCCCCACCACCTCCAACTCGTCAAACTCCGAAGACGGCCTCTGTAGGCAATGTCATAGAGCGAACCCCAACTTCCCAACCATCTCTGCCTACGGCACCCAAAAAGTCCTCTCGCTTCGCCCAAGAGCGAGCTGCACGAGCAAACAACTCAATATCTGCTAATCCAATGTCTCCCAACCAGCGATTCCCAATCACAAACCAATCAGAACCCATCGAGCAACTCACCCGCACCGTCCCAACCGGACCTGAAGGCAAAATCCTAGCCCCCGAAATCGTTGAACACGATATCCCACTCGATGCCTCAGCTACGGAACCAGACGAATGGGACCCCCAGCTTTTACATCAGGAAGTAGCTACCGAGTACCACAAGATGCGGAATCGAATGATTCAACGCGAGGGTGGGTTTATGAAAGAGGATGAGAGTGAAATTGTACCTTTTACAGAGGAGGAAGGGGGTCCGAAGAAGATGAGTCGGTTCAAGGCAGCGAGATTAGCTAGTGCTGGTAGATAGGGGGGGTATGAACCACTTTTATCTTCTCTCCCTCCTTTTTTCGGCTTGTCGGTGAAGTTTTTGGTTTTGACATGCTTTTACCTTCCCATTTACTAGTCTCCCCTGTTGGTTTCCTGAACATACCAAATATGCATGCCCCCCTCCTTCCCCACTTCCCCCTTATCCCACAACAAAAGGAATGCAAACCCACCTCCTCTTTCCCTCCCTTCTAGCAATAGAACCGAGAGATGAGCAGGTGCTCAATGTGAAGTAGTGAGCTCAATACTACCTTCATATTACCACACTTGCATTCCGAGATTGAACATTAGGGCTCTCTGACGTCGTGATCTTGGGATTCGTGGATTCCCCGCAAGGGGAGTTTACGGGTTTGCGCGGTGATTGCGGGGATTCGTTTCACCCTTTACATGAGGAAGGATTGGAGAAAGAAGTTGTTGGGGATGGAGGAAGGGGGGAAAGGAAGAGAGGGGAAGGGGGGAGGTGGTTGGGATACAGTAGGAATACTACAAGATGTCGTCAATCTCACCCCTCAAAAATCCGAAATCCAAATTCTACGAATGGAAATGCCGTGATATAACGTACCTCTACCCCTTACGTTTCCACGCTTAGACTTACGATCATGAATATGAGGTTACTTCAGCTAATATACGTGATAGACTTTTCCTTTGCCACCTTTTTTTGATTTCTTCATCCTTCAATCTCGGGGTTGAGTGTCCAGGCACATCTCGTATGTAACTGTATTCCGTGTTTAACGACATATAGTCTGGAGGGTACTGTATACTTGTTCATCGGGCTCTTTATGGGAGGGGATGTTGGATATGTTTTCTTCTTATATTAGAGAGATAGATGGCTTGCTTGTGAGCATGTAAGCATGTGAGTGGCCAGTTAGATGTCTAAGCGATGGATAGGGCACGAGGAAGATGAGGAGAACGATGCTCTGGAATGACATGCAATACTATACTATATAGATTCTCATGCTTGGCGCTCGAATCTTGTCTAGCTAGCTTGTTGATTCAGTCGCTTGAGTTTCGACGACGGTCTTGTATTGGCCTGGGGTCAAATGCTTCTTGCTTCTACGAGTTCCAAAGCGATGCAGCAAGGAGTTCACAGTCTACGGAATTGACCAGCTTATCAAGATACAACAGAGTATTGTCTTGTGCGGGCGGCCAGGTCGGTGTGGTTGGACATAGTAATTTGTAGACTTGCTTCCATCTGTAGGTTCTAGAGTGAGGGGGTTCATAAAGTAGTCACCATTACCGCCATTCACCTGTCTAGCGAGGGGGTAGACGGTGACTCAGAAGGTAAGAAAGCTTACAGTATAAACTAAATGGCAAGTCGACTAGGAAATACCGAGATGCATAAGAAACACTAACGGTCCATTATCTTGGGAAGAAGTGCGTATTGCAATCACTAGAGTATTGGTACTAAGGAACGCGGAGACTTGTCGATCGAAAGCTGCTAATCTGAATTCACCACAGACTTTCCGTAGGAAATAAGGAGAGGCTCTGATCCCAAAACAGCCAAAACCCCAACAAAAAAACACCGAAGAAAAAAAGACAGACGTATTATAATCTTTTTGTTCCTAGACAGAATTAGTAAGTGCGTTTTCTTAGAGTATTAAGGAGAACTTACATTTACATACGACCGAGCGGTCTGACGCTTGACCAGGGCGCGTCCAAGTTAACAGGAGGAAACAGTCGTGGTGTTGGCGCTTGTGGGCATTGGTGCATATGGGAACACACACTAACTGACTGGGCTAGGCGGGCAGGTTACCAGTTTTGATGGTGGTGGTTGTGGTATTTCGAGATATCAATGTTATTGTGCGACTTTTGTGGGGCTGGGGGCTACGCGAGGGGCGCTTATTGGCTGCGGGGAAATTTCGGTTCTGTTTTGTGGGCTTGCACGATGATAAACTGAGATACCCCTGAATTCAAGGGGTGCAATTTAAGGGGTATCTCGGTCACAAGCGAATTATTTTAGGGTTCTCTCAGGTTATAATATATATAGGGTTATCTCAGTCAATTACCATATAATATTACTTTTTCTTTCTCACCTAAAGCTTTCACTACGAGTCTAACATGACACATTGAGAAAAAGACCAAAGTATAAAGATACCAATGAGCATAAAATCCATTGAAAAACCCCACAGGCATCTAACCTTGCTAGCTATCTTGGACCCTATATACCCAACACCCCCTTCCCCTACATCAAGCAACTCAACCCCCGAAACGCCACCGCAATGATCCTCAAGTGGATGAAAGGGCATGACCCATTCATCTCACTCTCGATTTCGTCGATGACCAGACCAGCTATACCAGACCATGCCGGTCTGTCTAGACTAGCTAGTCCTAAAGATATCAGAAAACAAAAGGAAGAAAAGTACGCCAGGATCCCTATACAAAGTATCTTTGTCGGTGGAGAATGTAATGATCAACAGAAGATGGTGACAGAAGAAGGGAATTCATGAAGAGCGATGCAAGAAAACCAGATAATTTAGTAGCGAAGTTGAAACTATCTAGTAAGGTGTTCCAGATCCGGTGCCAGCAGCTCTAGCAGGACCAGTGACATAAGGTCTCAAAGTCCCGGTGCCAGTGGGTCTAACAGGATTAGCGAGATATGGCATCAAGGATGCGGTGCCAGCGACTCTAACGGAACCAGTACCATAAGGTCTCAAGGATCCTGTACCAGTGGCCCCGGGTCTAGTATAATTTCTAGCGGGGGAAGAAGAAGCAGCTACCGAGGCAACAGGTGCGTATCCCAGAGCCTTGATGATTCCAGTGGCATTGGCAGGCATCATGTAGACCATTCCATCCATGGTAATCTTCGCACCGGACTTGTATGGTATACCGTTAACTGGGAAGGCTCCGGCGTCAGTGACGGCTGGTACGTCAGGGCAGACACCTCCTTCGGGGTTTCCACCGAGGGTTGGTTTGGGGATAACAGCAGTTTGGATGTCAGTAACGGTCTGTAACCTGGTTCTGGTGGCTGTGCGGATCGAGGTGATGGTTGTTGGAACTCCGCCTGGGGGACTACTGACTGAGATGACGGTTGTGAGGTCTGGTGATGACTCGTTTGGTGGTGATCCGTATGGTGTGCCATTGTTACCGCTGTTCTCAGAGACTGAAGTCGCTCCTGGGTATGGGAGTGTAATCACTGAGGTAATGGTAATGGGTGGACCACCGGCCGCTGGGGTAGATGTTTGGATTTTGGTTGAAACAACACCGCCATTGCCGTTTGGTGGTGATCCGTATGGTGTGCCATTGTTACCGCTGTTTTCAGACCCTAAAGTTGCTCCCGGGTATGGGAGAGTAATTACTGAGGTACGGGTAATAGCTGGGCCGCCAGAAGCTGGAGTAGATACCTCATACTTGGTTGAAACGATATTGCTTGGGGCAGGTTGGGCTTCAGATACTGGGCAGATGGTTGTGTACAAAGCACTACATTAAATTAGCATACATTTTCTCTTTGTTGAATCAAGAGGAGAATAGAAGATTGCTTACATTGTTTGAGTGGTCACGGCACCGACTGGGCAGTTAGTCACAGTAGGCGGACACCGGGTAATTGTACTGATTTTGGTTGTGTATACGGTCGAGGTGGTCATAGGAACTTTAGTGGTGTTGGCATAAGGACCAGGAGCCTGGTAGCTTGCAAGAGGGGGAGTTCCGGAACCAGATGGCACAAAGTTTGGGCGAGGGGTGATATAAGCTTGTTTGGAAGTAGTGGAAGGCTTGCTGGTCACAGTGTTGTTGGAGAATGGGCCTTCAACATAGGTATGGACGTTGAGTCCACCTGATGGAACGATGCTACCAGATGGAATCAATGGCTTAGAGACAATTCCGGTTCCATATGGGGTCAAGCTTGGTTTGCTAGAGGCGGTCGCACCGGAGTTTTGAGAAACGGCGCTTGAAGAAATGTTATAGACCGGAGTGTGGTTCGATGGCTTGCTGAGGTATCCAGTTGGCAAGAGAATTGGCTTGCTGGTGGCAGTGACTCCGGAGTTTTGTGAAACGCTTGCATTGGGATGGGTATAATTTACTGGCAATCCAGTAGGATATGGAACAGGCTACGAAATGTCAATTAGGGGATTTCATAAACAGAAAAATGAACTCACATGGACAGTTTGTGTGCTTGTCGCCGAAACTGTGATATCTCCGGTTTGAGTAACAGGGCAAGTTGTGGTAGAGACAGTTATTTTGGTCACGACTTGACCATTGGTGCAACCTGGATTGCCTGAACAAGATGTGATAGTTTCGACGATAGTGGAAGTGACCTGAGATATAGTCATGGGTACCGCGTAGGTCAAAGTAGTCTTTGGTACGCTAGAAGTCTTTGTGGAATTTCCAGCGGTTACTTCAGCACTACTGGTAACGATAGCTACACAATTAGAATTTTGTTTTTGAGGTGAATACACTAATGACTTACTGGCTGTTGGCTTGCCTTGATCGTTGGTCAAGGTAACGAATCTTGGGATGGTACGAGTATAGAGTAACTCAGATGTCATGACCTCGTAGTCATAAGCTGTACGAACTTGTTGCAAATCTGGGACCTCTCCCTCTCCCTGCACGGTACCAGCAGCTGCCAAAGCAAACGACCAAAGATAGGCTCCCTTCATCTTGAACGAGTGTGAGTGTTGTTCTGTTATTTTTGAAGTAAAAGCTTCCAAATAACGCGATCAACGAGTGAGTGGATGAAAAAAGTCGACTGGCGAAGTTCTTTGGAAAAGACAGTGAGAAAAAGAGTGAAAAGACTGAAAACCCAGAAAGAGAACCAAAGAGAGTGAGATGTACAATGCTGCTGGAGAGAATAGATTACTGGAAATCTCGCTGAGTCTTATAATCAAAAGTAATGAATGTGGCCTAGAATAGCTGGGCACAGGAGCCATAGGAAGCGGGGCATGGATCTGGATAACGAGTGGTTATTTTATAACCCTGCAACGAGAAGCTCAGATGAAGTTGATCCAAGCCCCCACCAGATAGTAGACACCCTGCAGCGGATCATGATTTCAGCACCAGAATTGAGTGAGGATTCTGGATTTGCCAGTATCGTGAGTCTTTCCAGTCCTTTCGCTTAGCATGACGAGGGGCTTCCTGGGGGTCAGGGGTTGGATCCTCGGCGGACGAACCAATCAGGAGGCTCGTTTGGAAGAAGGGACCAACATCGCGCCAATCCTTTCACGGCACGGTGGAAACAATCTCCCTCAGGATGAATGAAGCTGCGGTGGAGAAAAAAATAGAGAATTTCTGTAACCGAAAAAGGTGCTGCGTATTCTCTAGCCAACGAAGGAAAGATGGGCTTAAGAGTGGTTGTGCATAGGGCGATCACAGTACGTAGCGGGGAAACGTTGGGAGAGCTCAACATGAAACTTCCGCTACGGAGTCCCTTGATTGGTGTGAGCGGAATTATGTGAAGCAAAAAAAGAATAACCAAACACAAGCTTTGAACAATCTTGGAAAATAATGCAAACTTCAACGAGTCGCAAAGAGGATAGGAGACGACAAAAAAAAAGAAAACAATTCGTGATGCGGCTTACGCGGGAAGATTAGGGGCGTTTCGGGATTGCGGCGTCAAGTTAAACAGAACATCAAGAAGAGGCTCATCCGTTGACCTGTACGTAAGCTCTCATGTTCCTGGTGGCTTACGTACAGTTCCTTTCCAAAGTCGAGGGTGATAAGAGCAATTACATTTGACAGCGTGACAAACGCTCGCTTCAAGGATTCTCCAAGGGTACTGTAATTGTACGAAGAGTGCTTCCGCTGGTCTTTGGGGGATCAACGGTATCCCAACCCAGTGAATGGTGATAGGGTCAAATGCGGCTGTGTTCAGCGAGATTTTGTCGGTAGTCCAGATTCCATCGTGTCTGCTGGTCCCGACTTACACGAACCCGAGCAGTACGAGCAGGCGAGTTGGCAAGGGTATAAACAGTAAGCTGGTTGCGAGCAACGATGTATCTGGTTATTTTGGTCAATCGGCAAAATGTTTATTGCGGTTCAGGGTCCGGCCTTCCAAAGTTGATGGTTTATTTTTCCGGTTTCATGCTTCAGATTTTTTACTCCCTGTCCATCTGATATTGACGTTCGTCTGGAGAACAGTTACTAGACCGTTGTTGAGAAGCTCCATGTGGGATGAAGGTGATACAGGAATAGAGAGGGGTTAATGCATCGAGAACAACATCTTGAGGGAGACAGCCCGGCGATTTGAATAGAGATTGGCAGCAGGGACCGGACAACTCTATGGGAAGCGGGGAAACAGGTCCACCTCCGCGTTTTGTGGTGTTGAAAGGGAAATCCACTCGGTCCATAAACATCGCGGAAATGAATTCCTATATTGTATGTATGCGCCTAATTTGTCTCAAGTGTAACAAACGTTAAAACTTAGTGGAGCTTTTTATTCCACTTAAAAGTCCTATGTAAACCCACTAAATTTCAACGTTTTTTATGCCTGGGACAGCGTATATCGGGAGATCTACACTGCCAAGTCGGGAGTGATAGACTGTACCGGGTTTGTGAATAACCTACCCTACCTACTGTATTAACCTCACTGGAGAGTTTCAAGTTAACGTCACCTCTTCCTTCATCATCTCTCTTGTCAATGCTCTTCACTTTGTCTTTGGTCCTTTTTCTACATTCTTTTGGAACTGCGGAACCATTACATCAACCGTCGCATGAGGGTTTTTTGCTGTTCGAAACATCACCCCGCACTGAATAAATGTGGTAACAGATCATCGTTAAGCGTCCGTTTATGGAATCTACGTCCTAGAATTCTCCAAGTAGGTGCCGTCTTTCGGGAAATTGTTGCTTGATCACGGATTGTTTTATTCGGCTAGAGGCAGCTGCATGGTTGTTGCTGCCTTTTTCCTTCTCATGACAACGGTTTCCGTGATACCTGATATGGACCTCGTAATACGAGCCTGTTAGTAATTTGTGGTGTATGCCAAACTTCGTAAGTCATCTACAGTATTTCTCTGTCTTCCTCAAACCAGGCTAATGCTATTAGCATCATACCAAAGTAGTCGCTTGCACCGGCACGATCAAGCACTAGACTAATAACACGCTTCCACGAATGTAGCCAACGGCTTCTATTTGATGTTTGTCCGTTTGCTTAACCTCAAAAGTATTTCCAAGGACCAAGTAAAATATTGCTTCCAAACTCGTGAGCAATTCACTTATTAGACTCTTGCTTACATACAATCTTTTGTTGGTCTGAATTGCTTTGTCTTTTGACCCATAAACTCCTGGTTTATCCCATCCAAATCGCGTTCTTGCTGGATGCGAGATCGAGGGATGTCTTATCTAGAAGTTGTACCAAGTGGTACTAAAACGTTGCGCCAAACTGCTCAGGTGCAAGTCGGAATCCAAACCATTCCGCGATTCTCTAGTGTAAGCGCGTCATTTCTGATTTCTTATATCCAAATCTGTTTTCGGAGATGTATAATTTCCCCCCCGTCGGTATCCAATCTGAAAAAGTATCCCCTCTTAATCGTGAACGTTCGCAAACATGGCAGTCACATCTCGAATCAAGTCGCTCTTCCAGCAAAATAAAAACCCCCAGCAGAATCCGCACCTCGAATCACCAAATTTTGAACCGAAAGATTCAACTCCTGCAATTAACGTGGCCCAGCAGGATGGAGGGGTTATGGAAGAGCCTCCCCAAGGGGAATTGACTTTCGAGGAAGATACCCAAGGAGGGATGGGTCGGCATCTAGGATTACTCAGTACCACCTTTTTAATGTACAACTGCCTCCCTTGTCTTCCATTTCCCGATACAAAATCCCAAAATTTTCGTCTAAAACTTCCGTAAACGGCTCTGACCCCTCAAAAGAATAGGTCGCATAATAGGGACCGGAATATTCTCTACACCTAGCTCAATAGTCGCCTCCGTCGGCTCTGTAGGAGCAGCCCTTATGCTCTGGACAGTCGGCGCTCTAGTCGCCTTCTGCGGCCTCTTCGTCTGGCTCGAATTTGGTTGCATGTTTCCTCGCTCAGGAGGAGAGAAAGTCTATCTCGAAGCCGTGTACCGAAAACCGATACTCCTCATCACTATAATATTCTCCACACAAGCCGTGCTACTAGGATTCACTGCCGCGGGGTGCATCATATTCGCAGAGAACATCCTGGTCGCAGCAGGAGCTACGGTATCAGAGTGGAAACAGAGAGGGATAGCCATTGGTGTTATCACTTTCGTTACTATCTTGCATACTTGGTTTCCCAAGGCGGGAGTGGCATTGATGAATGTTCTGAGTAGTGGCAAGATTTTTATCTTGCTGTTTATTGTGTTTACTGGGTTTGTGGTGCTGGGAGGTGGTGTGAAGAGCGTTCCTGATCCTAGGGCGAGCTTTCGTGACTCGTTCAAAGGAAGTGTTGCTTCTAGTGGTCCTTATGCGACGGCTATGTTCAAGGTGCTCAACTCTTATTCTGGGTGGAACAATGCGGCGTATGTTTTGAACGAGGTTAAGAGACCGGTTCGGACTCTGAAGATTGCGGGTCCTCTTGGATTGGGAATTTGTGCTGTGCTGTATTTGCTTGCTAATGTTGCTGTAAGTGTCCTTCTGCTTTTGTTTGCCTGTGATGAAACCACATTCCTTCCTCCCACGAGACCAGTCTTTCTCCAAGGATTTTTTGAAGCTCTGAACATGTCGCTAAAAGAGCCCTCAAGTACTTCGCAGTGGCAACCCCAACAGAAATTGCCAAATCCGGCACAACAGTAGCCGCCTATTTCGTCGGGAAAGTCTTCGGTCCCATTGGACGAAGAATAGTATCCATCTTTGTCGCTCTCTCAGCTCTCGGCAATGTATTAACAGTAACCTTCGCACAATCACGAGTAAACCAAGAACTAGCGAAAGAAGGTGTGCTACCATGGGGAAAGTTCTGGGCAAGTAGCTGGCCAAATGGTGCGCCTGGTGCCGGATTATTGTTGCATTTCATTCCGAGTTTTATTGTGATTGTTGGGGTCCCGAGGGGTGATGCTTATGTGAGTACTTATTTTTCCTTTCAATAATGAACAGGAATTTTGCTCGACTCCCATTACTAGATCTTATAAGCAGCTTTCTTCTCCCGAAGGCCAAGAAGCACAGCTAACGAACCCCAGTCTTTTATCTTAGACGTAGAAGGCTACCCGACCTCGATTATGAATACTCTCGTCGTTGTCGGTCTCCTCCTCTACCGCTACCTTCCCGCCTACAAACTCGGCTCCCCAGCTCGACCCTTCAAGTGTCCTCTCGCAATCGCACTCTTCTTTCTAGCCGCCCAAGTTTTCTTACTCGTTGATCCATTCATCAAGCCGCCTAATGGAAAGGGCGATAACAGCTTGCCATATTGGTTGTATCCTATTGTGGGGATTGCAGTGTTGTTAGCGGGTGTTGCGTATTGGTTTTTGTGGAGGGTTGTGAGACCGTGGTTAGGCGGGTTTAGGTGGGTGGAACGGAGGGAGGTATTGAAGGATGGGACGGTTGTTAGGGGGTGGGAGAAGGGGAGGAGTGAGTAGGTGGTTATGGTGGTAAGGAGGGGTCAGAGAGAAAACTTGATATGATGTTAAGAGATAAACATAATATTTGTCAGCTCGGAAGTTGCGGTCCAATGTGACTTTATGCCATCGCTGTGTCAATGGACCCTGAGTTCCGTTGCTTGAAGACTGCAAATATTGTGAAGGGTGAAAGTATGAAGCGATGAATATTGCGAATTCCTTTGGTCCGAATGTTGGAGGTTGGTTTGGAATGCTTGACCTCAAACAAACCATGCTTCGGCCTGACTAGTTAGTATTGGTAGTATATCGGGGTGAGTTTTAACTATTTGTCAAGTGGTTCTGATAAATATTCGGCGAGATTCAATCACTCTCCGTGTTTTCCAGGTCTATCTTATATCGAATTGAGTCACATGCCCATTTCAACAAGACTAATTCTCATTTAATTTCTTGGTTCCTCCCTGTTAAGATTGGAATATCAGGTAAACCATAACGATTCTTTTAAGGTTTCGTTATTTCCAGCCCTGGAGCCTTCCCAAGACACAATAACCACGTGATCAAGTTCTACTATGACCAGCCCCAGCCACTTGCCCCCAAAAGTCGACATATCGACAATCGGTTAATTTAGGATAAAGATGTATGCGACATATTGTCTGGTCAAAGAAAAAACGGTAATCATCGATGGAAAAGTTTCGGCGCGCAAGTCTGCTCATCACTTTCAAAGGAATATGGAAAGAAATTGGATTAAGCGAATACACGATTGTCTCCATGCCAAGTTATCACAAAAACTCTCGTGTAAAAACGCCTCGGGGATCCCACTTCTGCTTCAGCATTTTCAACTTTGCTAGCCTTTTAGTTCCACGGAATCGCTGAGCCACGGGAGCAGTGCGATTACAATTTGGGTAGTCGATGTAATCCGCTTCTTTTTGACCAACTCGCATAGCTGCGAGTGCCCGAAGATCAAAATCTATAACCGTTCCTCTGTTCTCTGGCTGATGATACCAAGAGAAAGTGTTCCTAAATAGCGAACCTGTTAGAAAAGAACCTTCATTCCCAAAAATCAAAAGAGAAGCTTACATCCACATGTGAACGTCTTGAAAACTGAACGCAGAGTCTTCATGTACTGGTTTTGATGTTCCTGTATGCCATTCAAACAGATACATTGAGCCACCAGCTTCAGGACAATTATCCAACAACTCCTTAAATAGCTCAACGACTTTCAAAAAGTTTTTGGGTTTGAATTCTTCAACGCCGACTAAGCTAAAGCTTTTAAGGTCCCCCTTGACACAAGCATAATCCTGAGCTTGGCGATACTCGGAGAATTTTAGCGTTGAAGCCGATGCCATCATTGGTCCTAAATCATTCAGTGCTTGATACACAGCTGGGGTATCCTCCTGGTTTCCCAAAAAATGTATCAAAACGAGAATAACAGGCTGAAATGCTGGAGGAGGAGCCATGACCCCAATCTGCCCTGCGGTAACATGGCTTTTATCTCGCATAATTGGCTCCAAGACTGCACAAACCTCTTCTGCACTTTTTAAGGGGTAGATCCAGACTCCGGTCCAGTGAGATCCATCCTCAGATCCCAAGATTAAGAATGGGAAAGTTCTCATAGTTAAATCCAGGACGACACCAAAGAACTGGCCTGCACCTTTGATGGCCCAGAAGAGATCGGCTTCATTGTTGGCACTCACGTCAACAATGTCGCCTTTTGCGGTCATAATCTTGGCGGCGAGAATTTGATCGCACGCGTATCCAGTTACTGCGGTCAAGATACTGGTGCCGCCCCCTAAGACGTAAGGAATGACTCCAACCGTATTGCCATTCCCAAGAGCTATGCAAGTCAGCACTTAGTACAACGAAAGAGAAATAAACATCCACGTACTAGTGCATCTGCCAGCCAGTTCCAAGGCACTAGCCAATTCATGAATTAATATTGCCCCAGATATTGTCACGGATTCTGCATCCGCGTCGATAGAGATTGAGTTCAGAAGACTAAGGTCGATGATAAAGCCTGAATTACCGATCGTTGACCAAGGACTATGGCCTCCGCTGGCAAGAACGAATGGAATGGAGTTTGCGTACGCAAATTGAACCTAAAATACTTTTAGTTGCTTAGCCTTATTGGAGATTAATTGATGCGCCGTGTAATCCCACTCACTATTTTTGCAACATCATCCTGCGTTGCGGGTCGGTATATTGCACCAGGGGTTTGAATTTCTTCATTGGACCATCTTTCAATGCTACTTTTGAAGTCTGGGTCTTCTGGATTGGTGAGAATTTCCGTTTGCGGAGTCAGGTCAGACCTCAATGACGAAACCAGAGTTGGTAAGGCCATAGTTTACCACTGATATCGGTGAGGGAATGAAAATACAATTCAGCTGACTTTCACTTTAGAACTGTAATGCCTCCGTCGAGCGAGGTGGGTAGCTCGGAGAAAGGCTGACGTAAACACCCTGTGATATGTTGGTAGGCTATGCATGCTGCAGTTGGACTTGTTGGGCACCGGGAGCCAGGAGTCGCGGGGCCTTCGCTAGCCTTGCGGCGTGCTTAAAACACCACCGGGCACTCATGCAACCAGAAGCAATAATTGAGATCCTGGCTTACTGCAACAAGGATACGGACTGTGTTGCGTATCCTATGAGAAAGTAAGTTTGAGTGACACCCCGCACCATGGTAAGTGTTCACATGATATTTTACAGTAGCTCGTGTAATTCATTCGCTTACGATAATTTGGACAATATTCTCAACGTTGATTTATTTTGTTACAGTACACATCCTTTGAAGAAGCTCCTCATGAATGACAGAGCATACGTTACTGGTGTCTAAGACTAAAGGCCCTATCTCGCTTAAGGAACCTCCTCCCCATATTCCGCCACAACAGACCCGGGAATTGAAACGTCCACTGCCCGTGTAGATGCCCATTGATCTAATTTATCCCAATTCACGCATTAGTGTTCTGCAAGAAGACTTGCTGTTTGTTCATGATAACGATAGTAAAATGTTGTCAGGGCTATGTCTCCACGACACATCACAAGCTCTCGGAAGTGTTCAAGGCAGTGCTCTGTTGAAACATTTTAGCAAAAGCATCCCGCATCCCGCATCCCGCATCCCTTCAGTCATGGCAGGTACCTGTATGAAAAGTTTGGAATGCAAGTTCTTTCTCGGTCATATTAGGAAGATAGTGATCTCGATACATAAAATGTCGAATCCGTTTCTGTCCTTATGTCAGTAACAACAACCAAGGGAGAGAACTAAAAGCTTACGAGGCAATGTAAATCATGATATACTTCTAGTGAAGAAAGGTAACCTGTGCCATCTGAAAGTTCTAAACTTTGACCTCCCATATCATCAAGCTCCTGTTTTGAAACTCGGATGTGTATATCTGATAGGGTGTGATTAGCTCCTTATGGGCTTTCTTTTCATACAGATTACCTATCTAACGTACTTTTAAGTAACTTGTGCCATGCGTCGTCTAACTCTTGTCTTGGTGGTCCAGCAAATGGATTTCCGTCTACTGGAGAGTGGAACACCTTTTTCTCGTAACGAAGGGCTTCTATTGCCGGTGCTAGGCCTCTGTCAATTATTCTTTTATTTGCCTAGAGAAGGAGGTTGATCTTACAATTGATTAAGGCGTGGTTACCACGTCCGCCTTGATGCTGAAAATCCTTTAGTAATATCAAGAATTTCAAAGTATATCCAAGTATAAGAAGTAAGTGTATAAGTGTCCATGATCGAGTTACTCTCCACTGTTGGCTGTGATCTTTCTTGTTGTTTCGCCAGAATATCTCAGCCAAGAGCGTATCTGAGTTTACATCATCGACGTCTTCATTTCCTAGTAAAGAGTGTTTAGAACTCATAGTCGCCTCCGAAATACTTAGGGATTTGAGCGCGTTGCAGGATCCGTGATAAAATGTAGCCTTCAAAATTTTCTTGGAACATGGGGGTAGGCGAGACCCCCAGATTCAAAAAAATTACCCACGAATAACAAGAAGCGGACATCTCGAATGGGCGGTGAGGGCAGATGATGCACACCTGGTTGCAACAAGAATCGGTGCCATCAATTCATCCGCTGCACTAAGCAACTGGGGAGTGACATACGTTCCTAATTGGGAAGCCCAGTCGGGATGTTCTTTAAAACCAGCGCTTAACGAACGAAGTAACGTTAGCAGTTGCTGCTTCAAGGAAAGAAGCTGAGCCGAGTTTATTTTCCTTCCAGATACCCACATAAAGTACTCAAACACCGCATTAATTTTCTTTGGATAAAAAAAATGTTGAAGTACCTCAGGGCTATCCGAAGAGGCGCGGACTACAAACAACTCGATACCCAAGAGAGCGAGTACCAAGAGCCAAATGTCTTTCCATCTGTTACTTGTAAAAGTGAACCTCGTGTTTTCTCAAAAGCTTCCAATGTGATGCTTCTTTTTATCACCGTTTTAGTATCGATTACAGTTGGGTTCCTTGGGGGCAGAAACCTACCAAAGGCGTCATTTTTGGACCTGCTGCTCGGTAATTTCGTCTTGTAAACTTATTTAGATATCGACTCTTGCTTATTTCTTGTAGAACCAGCCGGTCATATCAAGACAACATGGCATTATAATAAGACGTTCTCGAATAGTCCATCCGAAACAAGTGAAGCTGCGTGGATGTCCATATTTCTACGTAAGAGCACATGTTTCCAACCGAAGTACCAAATCTGAGCTATATAGGTGGTCGCGGCTTTTTTACCCACCCAAGATACGAAAGGAACATTAGTGGTATTGCTGTTTTTCATGAGCTACACTGCCTTGTGAGTTGATAGGAAATTATAGAACGCGGGTAGTTGTGGCTGACTTTGCACCAGAGCGGAATTAGACTTGCCTACTATCAAGCATTGAACAAGACACATGAGATGCAAAATAACTTGCAAAATGAGGACGCGGTGATTGATGCAGCTAACGCACACAATGACCCTCATCACATCCGGCACTGTTTCGACTACCTGCGGCAAGCATTAATGGTATGTCTCCATTTAGTTTTTGCTGGTTAACCATTCCAACAAAGCAATGCCTGACGCTCCTGAAGTGTGCCGCAGATACAAATATTGAGAGAATTGATTGGAAGCTAGGCGGATCTACGGTTTGGGGGTTTGAGCGAAAATGTAGGGACTATACTGACGTGGTTAAATGGGCAGAAAGATGGAGGGTGCATTCACAAGTTAATACTAGCTAATAAAACACGTAGAGAAGCCTAGGGTCTCTTTTACAGACGTATCGTATCTGTCCAAACTTGAACAAATCTAAACGTAAATCCACCCCAACAGTAAATGCAATAGGTCTAATAATTAAACATGCGATCGGCTATGGCTATGTTTCACGATTGATGAAATAGTCTCATAATAGACATTAAAACTCCCAACAATACTTATTCATTTCTGGGGTACAAGCTTCCCTGCTCATCTAACAAAATACCTGGGGTCTCAATATTGACTGAGCGCTCCTTAGTCCATCTAGTAAGAGAGTCCCATTTCACGCACTTGTGAGAACTTCGGTCCCACGGCGTAGGAGTTCGATGTTTTCCGTCCCCAATCCAGGTAAAAGTTACTAAAGAGGTGTCGCCAAGGCACATGATAGATTCCCTGAGCATGTCTATGCAGTGGTCTATATCCTAATCAGCTATCATTCGTTCCATGGCATCTACTAGCAGACGACTTACTTATGTGAGCGGGCCACTCTTTTAACTCAGCCTCCGTATAATTCTTCGGAAGAACATAATAATCTTTGAATATCCAATGGCGGATCTTTTTCTGCTGAAGTTAGTTTATATTGAAAAGTGCAACAAGTGATTACATACTAAACAGTGGAGTTCATGAAAAACGTTAAGCTGGGCGATATAGCCTCCATTTGCAAGCTGAACTGACTTAAGCCCCGCAAGATCAAGGTCATTTTTGTCGACTTTTACATTATTGTCTTGCACACCCATTAATCTTTGCCTATCGAGGCTGAGGGCTCTTTCATATTACCTTCGAAGAGATTATGCCACGCCAAGTCGAGTTCGGGGCTGGGGTCGCCTGCAAACTCACTATCACGAAAATCCTTCAAGAATTTCTTCTTCTCGAATTCGATGTTGCCTGATTTGTAAACCGGCGCTGGAACTTGTATGAGTATAACCGGCAACACCAGGGGTTCTCACTTACACTGAACATCTGCGGAGACTATACACTGGTCTTGTAGCTTGAAAGATTGGAAATGGAAATAATGCAGGTAGAAAAAGACGTATAAAAGGATTGCTGGAACGTACAGAATTGCGAGCACCAAATTTGCTCTCAATGTCACTGCAGCAGGCTTCTTCAAAAGAGTTTCCTTAGGATTACATGCTTCGTCATCTTGCAAAAAAGGAAGACCAGCAGAGTTCTCGGTAGCCATTGCCGTCAAAGGAATATATTGGTTTGGAGTTGAGGCTTCAATAATGGGTCAATGATTGAGGCCGATAGTAGAGGAGAGTTCTTTCATTTCCCTGGTTGTTAATTAAAGCGGCGCTTGCACGCTGTTCTATCTGCATGCCAGCTTGGGTGAGAATTGAAATGTAGTGCATGACGTTTGTGCAGCCATTTCCGTTTCCATCTCAGCTCCGAGGTCAATAACACATCGTTGTGAGAGTTGGGGTGTGATTATTCACGTATTTGAAGTTCGGGAAAAGATCTCTTACTGGCCGACAAAGTGCTATCCCCCCTCTTTTCCGCAGCTGAGAACGGGAGTCTTTCCTTTCTGGACTCTTCGGAAGGACAACGAAATGGGGTTGGAATGAAGCATGTCCTCCTTCCCACGGAGCAAAAATGGGATGGCTTTAGATCGAGGTCTGACTTATGACGCAGCCTAGTAGGAGCACGGGGGCACCTACTCTAGGTGCCCCACCACCTAAATCAGGTTGTCACGAATCACGTGCTCACGTGATACTTGTCATAATAAGAGGCGCAACCCTCGACAGGCATACCCAGGTTTCTTATAGCAAATAGGGATAGCTTAGGGTAGCTAAGCGATCCAGGGATTTCCATTGGTTATGGTCACATGATTAAGTTGGATCGCTGGATCGCTCGGCGACCTAGAGAGAAGGACCGCCAGCTCGACAGGCGAGTTGGCTACCCAGATCATAGTACTTGAGGATGAAGGTTCTATATAAGACTGGCACGTCTGCCATTAGATAGGAGCTTCGTGCTCAACTTAGTTATCAATCTTATCATATTAGTTTGACATCTTTGATACAAGTAACGAGTTCACTTCCAAGTGAACAACCCGATAGTCTTCTTCTTATCATAGCATACCAACCAGCGAACACCCAGCCAAGTTTAGTTAGCCAGTTGAGGACGAGGAAGACGAGAACGAGGAAGTGTAGCGTACAGGGCGTGAAACGCGGGGGCGTACTACAACATAACAACTTTTCTTTTGTCATAACCAGAAGCCTAGCTGCTTCCAACAACCCAAGAACTGTAATGACCATAACCCCCTTCTCAAAAATGTATTTAGTACAGCTTTACTCATCTGTTGGAGGGAAACCCCCAGCCGTGCTACTATAGTCTCAGACTCACACAGCACGTTAAAAGGAATAATAATAATAATAATAATATAAGTACTCGTATATGCTAAGCTTTCCGATATCCACGTGATAAAAGTGGTGGATATATCGCAACAATGCGGGTGTTGGCAGTATTGCTCCTTCTTTAACGGATAACTTGTCCGAATGCATCTCTACAAACTTGCTTGGATCCTCCCGTGTTACGGAGGCTTTTTTACCACTCCTCAAAAATTCGGCATCTGCCCGTCTGCTCTTCATCACATCTGTGCTTGGGTCTATACATGCACGATCTGACAGTGCCGATCCCTTTTCACAGTTTTCCGTTAGTGGCTACTCACCCTTCAAAGTTTTGGAAATGGGTCATACAAAAAGCACGAGATTTCAAAATAAAATGGACTAGCTAATGCTTCAGAAACTCAACATCAATAATACACCAGTTCCCAGTAATTATATCTTTTTCCAATAGAGAGTATGTCACAATGTAACGTTTTTGCATCGACTCCCCCCTTTCCTCGTTAGCGAGGTAATTGATCCAAGTCTTTGCAGGGTAGAACTGGATAAATGATATGGTTTTGGGACTATTACAATCCCTCCTGTTTCTCATCTGGTTTAAATTTTCTATGTCTATCTAGGTTGATGTCGTAGAAACGAAATTATCACCGGATAAAAGATCATCAGAATTCTGATCCCGCTTATCATTGCTGGTCATCCCAACTCAAGACTTTTGTTCGCGGTAATTGAGTAGGGAGATCCAAGTTTACTGTAACAGCCATTGTATGCACACTGTCATCCGAACTATCCAGTTATGAAAGATCCTTTTTTACATAGAGGCTTGGTAGAATTGAGGTCTTTTGGGTTGCAACACCCCGGGACGAAAAGAATGTTGTTCTTCACGTGCTTAGACCTACAGTACATCCTACCGAGGACAGCTTATGCCTGAGTTTCACCAACAGAAAAAAGAACAAACGACCGCCCTGAAACGGACATTTCTCCCGACATTGCTCATATCACACGAGGGAACCCGAATGATTTACGACTCTTCTCAGCCAGCGCCACGATTTTATATGCATCATGACATGTTCGCAGTATGCTAGTGAAGGACAAGGTCAAGTGATATCCTATGTTACAGCACAACCTTCCTAGCCGAGGATGAAATGCGACTAGCGGCTAATATAGTACGGAGATACCTTCATAATATGACCCTGAAAGTTTACAAAACTGGCAGGTTTTATTACAAGTGACGGTCCAAGCGTTTGTGTTGATCAATCTCGACCAACAACTCAGATAATATCCTGGCCGCATATGGTATACTCAATCAGATATGGACTCTACAGCCACATACACAATAAAAAGTCTGAGGGTATGCAGGTCATTTCACATCAGTCCAGCAGTTTTTTAAATCCTACCCTTATGTTACTTCAAACTAATTCGAACCTCTCGAAATAAGAAAAAAGCAAATCCCTCTTGTATCCACCACGAAACTGTCTCACCTGTGTCCTTCGGAAGCCATCGAGCGCTTTTAATAAAATAATCAAATCACATGACACAGTTTAACGGCAGGATTATACCAATCAGGTGTTGAGAATGCCCACGAGGGTCAACATTATCTTACAACCATCCTTCCACCTGAGACAACAGAGTATCCTGGACTCAATGATCCTAACACCGTTGTATATGAAAAGGTAGTTGATAGTGTTGATGATATAGAACGATGAAGATGCAGTGTTAACTTGCTGTAGATCAAATACGTCCTGACGATTGCCACGACAATTTGCATTGGAATCACGAAATTCTCAGTCATCCTTCTCTACCGCCGACTATTTGGACGTGAGAAATGGTTCAAGTATGTGTGCGATGCTTGCCTCGTTATCATCTTATTATTATTATTATTATTATTCCTTTTAACGTGCTGTGTGAGTCTGAGACTATAGTAGCACGGCTGGGGGTTTCCCTCCAACAGATGATTAAAGCTGTACTAAATACATGTTTGAGAAGGGGGTTATGGTGAATACAGTTCTTGGGTTGTTGGAAGCAGCTAGGCTTCTGGTTATGACAGAAGAAAAGTTGTTATGTTGTAGTACGCCCCCGCGTTTCACGCCCTGTACACTACACTTCCTCGTTCTCGTCTTCCTCGTCCTCGTCTTCCTCGTCCTC